>DWOQ01000570.1:0-11004 GCA_018251115.1 Codatractus alcaeus
TTAGTAAGACATTACAATTTCATTGTTAGGTCTATGGCCTCTATGGTAACTTCATTCGAGTTGAGCTGTCTGTCAAATATTAGATAGAGTCGAAAAAATAAAAAGGTACTGTTTCAGTGTTTTTGTATGTGCATATTTATTAATTTGATTCCAATTTAATAATTCAGGGTTGTCGAAGTAACTATACATTGTAAAATGAAGTTTTTATTTAATTTTTTTCTGACATAGTTATGTAACTGGCTAACTGGTATGTAAGGTTAAGGTTGTCTTTTCAGATGCTCACTTCTTCACTGTTCGGCAGCCTGCGGGCGGCTCGCGCCTCCGTTATAGTCACCAGGAACCTGGCTGCCGCGCAGAAGGCCTCCGACCCCATCCAGCAGCTGTTTCTGGATAAAATCAGAGAATACAAGCAAAAGAGCGCGTATGTTCTATCTCATATTAAGGACATTTAAATAAGGTTTCACTATGTTATCAGGAGAAAACTATGTGTTGTGACTTAAGACGTCCAAAATGCTCGGCAAACTGTTTCATATTATGTTTCATGAATCAATATTCCTGTCCAGTTCTTCATGCTGGTATCATTTGACACTAGCACGGAATGGTATCATCCTTTAACATTTTATCATATCCTTTTTTATCATTTCCCAAATTTTTATCATTTCCCAAATTTTTATCATATCCCTTTGAATTAGTGCAAATTGTCTCATGTACTGAATGAGATTTGTGTAGAATATTGGGGTAGTAGGTACATTTAACTTTTCAAATGGTTATGTTCTTGAATCAACTGCATAGCTTAATTTTGTTCCTGAAAAAAATACCTTATACATTTTATTTTACCTTTTTTTTAAGAAAAATATATCTAAATAAAACTAATATCCTATATATCTTTGGACAAAAATGTCTGTTAAGACATGAATGTTGATTGTATACAAATATAAATATAATTTAATAAAATGCCATTTAATAATATAAATTGCCATGAAATTGTAGTTCCAGTGATTGCAATCATTTTCTTTATTTTTGAGTAATTTTATTGTTTTTTTACATTTAAAATGAAATATAATTGTTATGTGACAAGAAACAGTAATCAAAGTTTGCAATGTCACGAGCTCCTAAACAAATGGCTATCTATTGCTAAATATCTATGGCTAAATATTGATTATTAATGTGTAAAAATATTAACTATAAAAATGTAAAAACAGGTTTTTGGCATTTTTATATAATTATTAGACACTTATTAATGATTTTGAATGATTTTGTAAAATAATCAATATTTAATATTCAATTTATAATTAATATAGGTCTTGTACTAATTTTACAATATTATATAATATAGATAAAGAAAAGTAGTATAAACTACTGTATTGTTTTTTGAGAAGCGCTTGAAACTGGTATTGATTTGCTATACTTAAACCTTCCAGAGGTGGCAAACTTGTAGACCCAAGCCCATCTATAGAGAAGGAGCTTAAGACCGAGCTGGAGAAGTTGGAGAAGATGTATGGAGGTGGTGCCGGTGCAGACATGACTTCATTCCCCAGCTTCAAATTCGACGAGCCCAAGTTGGACCCAATTGATGAGCAACCCGTGCAGGCCAAGAAGTGAATGAAGTAGTCATGTAGCTATAGCCATAGTTAATTTAATAAATGAAAACACTGGAACATCAATATTGTTTATCCAAAATGTTGTTTTTATTAAACAAATCTTCACACAAGTTATAGAATTGCACAATGTAATAACAGTAAAAATTGGTTATAAAAAGTGCAAACAGAGTTTTCTTCTATAAAAATTCTTTACTATCTGGAGAATAAAGTTCTAAAACCTTTTAGTACATCAACTTGTATTGAATTCTGTGTTATTTAGATTTGTCTGGTCTGTGGTTAGTGTATTGTTTTCATTCTTATATTTGAGTCCTACATGACGTCAACCTCACTTTCTTTCTTTTAGATGATAATACCTATGTATTGGAGTTATGTGGTTCATGTGGTTGAGATCTGTACTATAGGTACTATTGAAATAAAAGATTTTAATGCACGACCAAAAGAGACGGCATAACTAGAAGGGTAATTCAAAATTGATTGGCAGTACTTATACTACAGTATAGGCTTCAATTTCAAAGTCAAAATATTTTATTTAAAATAGATTTTTACAGAATTCTTTTTGAACGTCAAAAAAAATTTTACCACCACTTTGCAGGGTGTGGGAGAAGAAGCGGCGAAACTCCATAACACATCACACACATTTAACACACGTATTTTAAATTGTATTATGGGACTTCCCGCCTGTCGATAATACAGTGGATAAGCCATATGTACAGGCCACACATGTTGTCCACGCGTAATAGATGGCGCTGAACAACAAATGTACAAGTCTTTACGTTTAACCGACAGATAGCGTTGTGGAGTTTTCAATCGTTCTAGATCGCACTGCATTGTTTTAAAATTCAAATGCAGGCTATCATAATAGATGGGTACAATAAGGTAATACACGCATTAGTTGTTTGGATTTAAATATTTTTCTTATATTGAACTTAAAGGGCTTTTTTATTATTTTTGTCATAGGTGTTTTTGCTCTTGTTTTTTATTGATTCCTTATTTGCGTTATATACAATTTTTAACGCAGGTGCGAACCCATTTGTGATTGAGCTAGGTACTTCGAATTATTTATTAAATATTATTATGTAGTTGAAAATGGTAATTTTTGCCGTCCATGGTGACATGAATGTCCTAATCCATATATAAATATCAATTAAAAATTGTGTTAATAGAATTAATACAAAAGAAGTATTACGGCTCTGTAGCATCGTCCGTTTAGAACGTTTTATTATCTTTGCGTTTTAGGCTTATAAAGGTTACCGATTTCGTTCATATAATTTGATGTATGAAGGGTTTTCCAGGCTACGAATCAAGATCAGTGTTTCTCAACCTTTGTTAGGCCCCCCCCTATTAGAAATTGTTTTGTTCTCTTAAGAAATATAAATGATAAGTTTTAGAAAGAAATCATATGAAAATGTTATCAAAACATCGTAAGTAACATTTCAAATTCATGTAAATTATGAAATTGCCCCCCTGCGGGACGTTGGCCCAACGTTGGTAAACACTGATCTAAATGCTACGTCTCAGAAAAAATCCTCGTGATAAAAATTTACATTAATACTTGCAGTATAATTGAATGATTCACAATCGTCCTATATATGTACGAATGTAACACATTTTTTCTTTTTTTATTGTAACAATAATCTGTGGGACATCTCATTTTCATATGGGTGCTAATGGGTTCTATAATTTGGAGTGTAATTTCAAATAAGTAGGTCCATAATTTATGTTTCACTTCAATGCCTATAAAAGTGAACCAAGTGCATTATTTAAAGTTATTAATTTTTATTTTACATAACTGCAACTGCATAAACATGCAGGCAGTCCAACGACTGTTTAACGGTTACTGATGCCCATTAAAGGATGTTGGTAACGAACAATGAGTTTATTCTGAACTTCTAAACACATTTATAGAATCAGAAAATTTCACAAAGCAACAAAATTTGCATCGAATCCCTTTAATACTCAGCGATATCGTACATAGACAGCGATAGTTAAAAGATAAGGCAATTTATCTCCAAACTTCAGCTTATTAAGTAATGATAAAATGTGTCCGATGGGTCGTAGATAGGGTAAGGTATGTGTTATCTATTTGAGGGGATCTATTATTATCATTTTGTTAGTAGATGACACATTGATAGGTAAATCCTGTTATCCCGAGCAGCTGCTCCGTTCAACACGAGCGGACGACCGCGCTCGCATGAATCGCGAATCGCTGAGTCAGTGTGTCCTTCCAGCAAGCGACTAGCGAGTTAGCTCACTGCTCAGTATTCATTCAGTACCGGCCGTGCCGCTTCTCTCACCGGGCGGATGTGTCGCTAAGGGCGCTCTAAACCTCATTGTTATGGCGGCCGGGTTCGTGGGCTCCACGAAGAACTTCCCGTTCTCATTCGACGTGGACGTGGAAGAGGAGGAACCGGGGAGGGTCACGCCGCACCTCAGCAAACGTATAGGTTAGTCTGTCAACAATACGTGTTTGCTGATTATACGTCTGTCGCAGTTTTATTGTTTTGTCCCTTGGTTCTAGGACTTAGTACTTTTATGAATGCCTGTTAAAGATATACTACTAATGTACGAAGCTGCAGCTACATTGGTACATGTCTTAAAAATATGACAAACATAAGTATATTTTAGAACCAGAATGTAAGCACCTTTGTATTTACCTCCCTATAGTTATTTTATTACTAAGGTAGAACATAATTTATATGTAGGCATATAAATATATGTAGGTGCTTTTTAGATGATGTAGTTCATCTGCATATACTTTTGTTTGTAACAATTACAGTTTGGTACAGAAACAATCTCATATTTGTTAAAACCATTTTTTTAATCCGTCTTTCCATAAATTTACATTACTATCAGTTAAACAGCTTAATCGTCTATGGAAATGGTTTAAATATTTGAAGTAGGCAAGAATAGTCCATGTTCGTTCCATGTAGTTAACCACTTTGTCGCGGTACGCCTTGTCCGGTCGCGCTCCCAGTAACCCATGCGGCCGATCGATCGCTCACATCAGCTGACTGCCGGTCGATGCGTGTGCCGTATGGGGAATATTCGTAAACAAAACTCGGGAGCAGTCTAATAAACTACTTGATTGATGACTAAAAATAAGACAAATTCGATGAATTATAATAGTGTGTTTATTGTACGCAGTTAAAATCATACAATTAGTCATTTGTCTGGGAACTAAACGAATACAAAAAATAGCAGTTACAAAAATATATATAATTTCCTTTACCTTTTTGTAATTTTGAATATATATACATATATATATATATATCGCAACATCTCAATAAATTTTGTATCGTTAGTTCACAAAGTTGGATATCACAAAATTCCATAGAATCATAATTGATGTGATGACTGAGTTACCGCCGACACACTAGTGCGTTAACTGGCACTACTAAGTAATAAAGAGTTGTTAGGGCACCTACCTATAGGATGCCAACGATACCCTATTTATTACTCGCCTTCTGCTAATTAGTAGACTTTTGAAGTTTTTACGCAAAAAAAACAACTGTACACAACTGTGTAACTACACACACATGAAGGGTAATGGTGACGTAATATTGTGTTACAATTTCTGACGGTATTTCTATATATTGCGATACATGCATGTATTTGTTTGATCTTAAGTACGGTAGTACAAAACTCCGTGTGCGAGTTATACTGGCACTTGGCCAATTTTTTTCATATATCAAACAGTGAAGACAAGAGCACTTCTGCTTACTCATTGTTTTTGCTATAATATATTGGTGTAAGTAAAGTTTCATGTAAACTAATTGGTACAAATAAAATTATTCTAACATTAAAATATTGAGCTATTTACGGTAAAAGAGATTTCGAGTGAATTAACAGAAAATGTATAGTAATCAATATATCTTTATATGACGCACAAGAGCTCCTTGTGCCGCTTCTTCGCCATTGACGTTAACATTGAAATCTCAAATAAAGTAGGTACTTATTCAAAACAAAATATTATTATTTCAAATTCTTATATTTTAATTACCTGTGCACAAGTTCTTAGGTGTATAGGACGTATTTATTTATCGAAACGTACATTATTCTTAAAATCTTTACACACACTCGTGCCCTTTGAATCCCAAACCTGTTTGTATTTAAACCTTGTGAAGTTCGAGATTATCAAAATATAATCCTATTATGAATATTAATAGACTGACCGCATTTGACCAAAATGTGTTGATTTCATTCACATTTAAAGGATCTGTGTTTTATTGTGTAGTATCAGAGATGTATTAATTTTTTCTGTACCTGCTGATGATCCGAGTTTGAAACCTTAGATAATCCGAAAGCGTTTTAGTTTTAATAAAACAATTATGACAGTATTTAACGAAGAAAGAAAAATATTTTACGAACAAACACTGCATCAGTTTAGAGGAATACAGTCTAAACCGTTGTCAAGATTTTATTTTGGACCCTTGCCTAGAATAAGGCCAGTAATGGGTTAATCATCATCATCCATTTCTGTCGCACTGCTAGGCACAATTCTTCCACAAGGTATTAAGTCATAGTCCACCGAGCGCCAAATGCAGATTACCCTTCACACACCTTTGAGAAATACTTTTTTGTTATTTTTTTTTATTTTAATCTCATAAAGGTAGGAAACGAGCATGCAGTCCACCTAATGGTGAGTGGTAAATACCGCCCAAGGACATTAGTAATCATCCTTAAGTACAATGAAATTATACCTAAGTTTGATCACAGATTGTTGTTAGCCTTTAGGATTAAGATGTTCGCCTCGTATTTCAGTATAGCCGGCAACCAATTTTTTATCGGTTGACCATGATAATAATATGTAAAAACATGGAGTTTCTAATATAGAACATCTAGATGTTTTAAAGATATATGTGTATTATCTGTATCAAAGTATTCGTTGCGGTCCATTTGTCACATTTTAGGATATGTCATGTAAGCCGACAGGCCGGACCGCTTGTTAGATATCGTACCTTATCATTATCACGATTGTATGCTGTTAGTGTTACATGGTTTCTTTGCACACATACATACTTGTGATACACGGTTTTGCGTGCGTTGGAACACTATTTCTACAGTACTTTTGTCAATAAACCAAATATGAGTCGTATAAAATACCCAAATAATAAGATAATAAATTTAAATCACGGCCTATACTGAAACAAAGAGGTCAAGCTCCATCTCTGGAGTCATATTACTGACTATAAAAAATATAGCCCATCCTTTCTCAATAAATGACATCCAAAAAAACTTTTAATTCCGACTGTCACTTGTAGAAATTGCCGCGTTCAAACAGACAGACAAACTTTCCAGCTTTTTAAGGTTAGTATATATTGTTTTACAGATCTAAAGTGCTTGATCTGAGTACTTTTTCTACTAAATAGAGAAGGGTAAGAAATATAAATAATAATGAAGAGAAAAACTTAAAACTTCTTCGTCACATTTACAAATCAGACAGAATTGTTAGGTAAAAATACAGATATAAAAACTACGACAGAGATTTGTCTCACATTCAGTCAACCTTTGTGATCCATATAGTTTATTCACAGGTTTAGTTGTGATACCAAACAACTGCCGCGGTATCTCGCCATGTAAACTGATAATAAGCGCTGAATAAACTAACTCCTGTAATACCTACTTACTCGGCGTACCTGAGTTTATTTTAGAAAATTCATGTGGTCGGAATGTATTAACCTATCTCTGTATTTTGTGGGCCGGGTAAACCATGTCTGTATTTTTCTACCTCAACGCCATCTTTACACTAAAAAAATTAAAAAAACAGATGATTTTAAGCTTAGGGCCCCAAGTGACGTGGGCCCCTTGGAAACCTCCTTAAATACATTATAATCCGGCCATGCTTTGTAAAACCATAAAGTTTTACAAAATTGTGTAATCATTACACCATTCAGGTGAATTTTCTCGCACCATCATTCGTTAAAAGAACATTAACTTCTCGAAAACAAGAGTATTTTTAAATTGTATCATAATGCGGAAAATATGCTTACATCTTTATTTTTACATGAATCATACATCAAGTGTATTCCTGGCCATTTAGTGTGACATGTATACTCTCAAATACAAGTAACAATACAATTTTAGTCATCTACTAAAAAATAAAAGAGTCCGTCTAGTCGTGTGATCGTGTGAGTTTTGCTCATCTGGTGTAGTATGATTATACCTATATATAGCTTGTTTTAGTTATATCCTTGACCTAAATTAAAAAAATCTATAAATGGCGCATAGACCGTAACAATGTAATAGTTGCTTGGAATGCAACTATTAAATTCTTACCGTGTGACAACATTTTTTGTGTAAATTTTATCAATATCTGTGTTATAATGGCGTGTTTTACTGGTCCTTATGACACAGCAATGCAAGAGTTGCTGCAATGGCAGAATAATTGAGGTTGGTCCCTCACTAGTAATAGTATCGGAGTCCTGTCTGAACTTAGTCACACACTTTTACTCACATCAAACCAGTAGCGATAAACTAAAACAAATACCACTATGATTTTTTTGAATCGCACGTCCGACTTAATGAGCATGCCAACCAATTGATGGAAGGTGATTATTGTTATTAATGATTGCAATCCCTGAGGACTAAATTGAAATGACTCTGTCCGTCTTACCAGGTCTGGCGGTGGCGACACCGCGCCTCGATCCCTGAGGTCCCTTTTAAACTTGTAATAACATTAACAACCAATCTTCTTATCTTCATTGTTTATTGTATGCTTCGACATCCTTGTAAAGTTACATAATAATAACTAGCTCAGTAATCGTAAGCAAACAGCTGTAGCGAGGTGGATCGTCCGTGACGCCATAGCCATGACACTGATTGTGCTAAACACAAAAGCGTGTCGTATAGTTGTGCTGGTGCCAGGCCGTGAGCGTTCAGTCGACTTATAAACTCTCGTCCAACAACGTACTCGATATTCGGGGAGAACGGTTAATTATTTAGTGAAAATAGTGTTAAAAGTGCTTTTGCAATTTGAGGTTAGTGGTTCTCTGCGTTCCGTGCGATGCGAGTTCCCCCCTCTGCAGAAGTGACCTGGACAGCGATTTTCCAGCAGGTGTAATGCGGTTTGTCTTCAAATTAGTTGCGTCATCGAATTAGGAGAAATCTAGGAAATGTATTGCCAATGTGCAAAATGTCCCGTATTAGCATCTTGAGCCTAGCATCAATATACCTTCTCGATTTTTTTCAATTATATCAATGTCAAACTTTTGTCTTTATAACGCAGATTTCAGCACACATCGAATAAAAAACGAGTCACGTGTCTATGGTAGTTACGGTTGTTGCCGTACTAATGGCGTTCGCCTGATAAGAATGTAAAATATTCCAGAGTGAATAATACGTACATTTTTAGAAATGGCTTTGTATTACACAACAAAATCATTTTTGTTTTCGTTGGTACGACACGGTTCCAAAGACAAAAGGCTAGAAAGAAAGAAACTTTGTTAAAATTGAAATTGAGATTTAATACAATACAATTTGAATAATAATGCCGTATAATTAATGTAAAAGTAATTTCATTAGTGACTGGGTTAGTAATTTTGGCAATTAGCTTAGTTGTTGATAATTTCTATGTATTCTCCTTACATGTTGCTTTAAATAACTTTTTTGCCGTTCATAATTACTCATGAAAGGATCTTTGTTTGGAATCAAAAATCTATGAAATAGTCAAAAGACATACACCAAATAAGTTCGCCAAGAAATTTCTAGTACCTATTTGGTATTATCGGCGCGATGTAGAAATATATAGCAAAGATGTCTTGTTACGTTGTAAGAAAACAGAACAAATCACTGAATCAGTTATCAATATGAATTCAGGTATCAAAAAATCTGTCAAAATACAGCAGGTTTTTCCATTTGAATGATAATGTAAACATTTCATGTGTTTTCTCTGAAAATCACGGTAGCGACAAGCATTTATTGTCGCCTCAATATATATTTAAAACACAGGAATACCGTAGATACATTTTTCTTTTTTTATTAATAAAATATACTCAAATTATGCGTACTATTCCTGCGCAAATTTCTACTGAATTTGCTACATGTCCTCAGTGATCCATCAGTTTCCGAGATGATTAGTAATTTATAGGTCTTTGACTCGTTGTGCTAATGGTGGGCGTTTGGCAACCTTCCTTTCTCGAAATAACGTTCGCGCCGGCGTCGCTCGATACCAACACTTTTGATATTCGACTAAAGTGGGTAATAAGTATTTTGGCAACTTTTTGAATAAATCAAATGCTCGGTCAGTATTTGCGAGCTCTAGGTATTTTTGTGAACTTCAGATATTTTCTTCGAATTTTTATTTAAAGCTTTCGATACCACAATAACATATTAGAATATTGATGAATGAAGTATTTAAAGAACACTTAGGAGAATAAAACGAAGTATCATAAATTTTTAGTATTTAGTCCACGGTCCCCGGTGTTAGGCGATTATCGCAGCTCATGGTGATTTCAAACTAATTCTAAATGGACCCTTCTGTCCTACCGCTTTGAGACTATGGGTTTCAATATTGGTTAATTAAGTACATTCTTTGAATGTGAAGACAGAAATTACAAATACTTTCAAGTTATACGTTACTTATCGATCCAATTAGATTACACATCTGCTTATACATTCTGTCATTCAACGTACATATATTTTTATCACCTTTAGATTGATTTGTGAATGATTTGAGCTTGTTTTTTATTTGTTATTCTCTATTTTAGTTTTCTGGCAATAAGATTCCTAGTTCATCTTTTACTTATATTTAGAAAAACATTTGCATGTCAGTTTCGTCGCTATATAAAAAATAAAAAAATGACCTCGACGGCTTTCATAGTATGTTGAAACTTTTTAGCCCACTGGGTCGGAATTAGGGTTGAACATACAAACATTTTGGATTTTGAATTTATTTTTACCGACTTCATTAGAACTTTTATTCTCCACCGCTCCGCATAAGAGTAACGCGGAACAAGTTGAGCACTTTACTGATGTGCTAATAATTAAGTTATGAATATAAGCAAAATACATAATTATTGATTAATTATTATATCACGTATCTCCCAAAAAATTACAGGTCATAACACCAAAGTTGTATAAAAATCGTTAAATTTAATAAAATATAAAATGATAAATAATATGAATGATAGTAAAGTGTTCAATCGCTCAAAGATACGTGTAATTAACCTCAGACAGGATTGGAGTCTTACCTGAGTACGAACAACGTTGCTAGTTTCCTACCCTTGAGAAATAAAAGGGAATGCCTCGTGTATCTCCGTTACGAAACCCTTAACTCTTGAAAATAGTAGCACTTAACTGGTATTATTAGGCAGGTACAGGTGTGGTGATGCCTACGGAGTCGAACCACGAAGGGTTCTATCACCTTTAAAGTGCCAGCCTCAAGCTTACGCAGAAAATATTTGAC
>DWOQ01000571.1:0-11003 GCA_018251115.1 Codatractus alcaeus
GCGTTCCTAATGTAATAGGGGGCATTAACGGCTCTTCGACAGAAGTTACTTTGAACTACCTGTATCATATTTAGAGCCCTGGGACTCGCATGCGCAAAGATGGGCGCTGCGTAGAGCATAACCGGTCGAATGCAAACTTTGAAGAGTGTTCGCTTGCTTCTAACGGACATTTTGCTATACCTTCCCAACATACCGTTGAGTCGGCTACTATAGAATTTGGCTGTTCCAGTCACCCGCTTAATGTGGGGTCTAAAGGTGAGTCTGGAATCGAGTGTAACACCCAGGTATTTTGTTTGTGCTTGCCAAGGCACGGGTGTTCCGGCAAATTTGATGGGATTTGGTCTACGACTAATGTCGTCCGTCCGTTTGTATGTAAATTTCATTGCAGAGCTTTTCTCAGGGTTAACCTCAATGCGCCATTTGGTGAACCAGTCCTCAAGCTTGTTAACAGCTATTTGGACTCTATTTGTGACTGAAGTAGCCTCACTACCTCTAAGATAGAGGGCAGTGTCGTCGGCGAAGAGGGAGAGTTGCACTCCGTTGGTAGGGATGGGGATATCATTTGTATATGATATGTATAGAAGTGGTGCCAGTACCGAGCCCTGTGGGACTCCAGCCGTTATCTGCCTTGGAGAGGACAGGGTCCCTTCGTAACGGAAACGAAAGGAGCGGCTATGAAGGTATGAGTGGATTAATCTGATTAACCCAACCGGAAAGCCTTGTTTATGGAGTTTGTAAATAAGTCCTCCATGCCAGACTTTATCAAAAGCCTTGGCTACGTCGAAGAAGACGGCTACTGTCTCGAGACGTCTAGGATAAAAACCGCTTAGGATGTATTCTACTATGCGGTGGACTTGTTGGGGGCACGAGTGGTTTGCGCGGAAGCCGAATTGTTGGGGTATGATAAGAGGGGCCCCTTCCGCGGGGAAGAGGTGTCTTTTCATATGTTTGAGAATGACTCTTTCGAGTACTTTGCCCAGAGCCTTGAGGAGGCTTATGGGGCGATGATTGGTTGGTATATTTAGGGGTTTCCCAGGTTTGGGTATCCCTATAATGATTGCTTCTTTCCATGCTGATGGGAAGAAGCATTGAGCGAAGCAGGCATTAAATATAATGACTAGGAGGGAAATGACCTGCTCCGGAAGGTTTTTGATGGCGAGATTGGATATGCCATCTGCGCCAGGAGCCTTACGAGGTTTAAGCGTACTTATAATAGACTTGACCTCGTCCGATGATGTTACTATCGGGGCATCGGTGATAGGAAGAGAGTTGATAACGCGTACTTCTTCCTCCACCGTATCTAAATGTGATTGGGGACATGCTTGAGTGCTAGGAGCACATTGCGCAGCGATGCTGTCGGCGAAACATTCGGCTTTCTCAGCGTCCTCGAAGGCAATAGTGCCGTCGGGACGGGAGAGTGGGGGTAGATCGGAGCAGGCGTCTATACGTAGGGCTCGCGCCACCTTATAGTACGCCGTGTGAGAAGGATTAATATTGCTCATGAGGGAGTCCCAATTGGAGTCCCTCAGATCAGAAAGTCTACTGCGGACCTCACGCTGGAGGGCGTTGGCCCGTTTCCTGTACTCAGGGGTAGGGAAACGCGCTGCTCTTCTGAGAGCTGCGTTCTTCCTTCGTATCAGATTATCAATGTCCTGCGGTAATTTGCGACGTGGGATGTTGACTACACGCTCGTTACCGCGGAGAGCTGATTGAAGGGAATTGGTGAGCCTATTCACCGTCTCGTCGATTTTCTGCGGACTATCGAAATAATCCTCCGAGACGTTGAACGGAGAGTGGCTGGCATTAAACTCCTCGTCAAGGGTGTTTCTGAAACCTTTCCAATTGGTAAAGGTTTTAGTGATTGAATTTAGAGAGGGGGTGTGATTACCTAATACTAAGGAGACAGGTCTATGATCCGAGCCCAGATCGTGAAGCGTTTCAATCGTTTTAATATTGAGGGCGACTCCTTCGGTCAGTCCAATGTCGAGTATGTCAGGGTTGAAGTCAGTTCTAAACGGATAATGGGTCGGGAAAAGAGGGGAGACAACGTCTATGTTAGTCTTGTCTAAGTATCTTTGGAGTTTAATGCCGTTGCCAATTGAGCTCAGGCATTTCCAGTTGGTATTTTTGGAGTTCAGGTCTCCAAACAGAACCACTGATTCCCCAAGTGAAAAGAGTGTGTCTAAGTCACTGTGGAGAATTGGCAAGCCCGGTGGATTGTTGACAGAGGAAATGACTGTGGACGAATGCTCTGTCAAGCCCAGTCTGCATACCGTGGCCTCAATGTTTGTGAGTGCAGGGGTCTCTATCCTGCAGCAATGCAATGACTTTTTGTAATAAATGGCGGTTCCGCCGCCTTGTCTACCGCCCGTCCTATCGTTACGAAACAACGAATATATTTATTGATCCTTAACTCCCTGTTGCTGACGTTAGGGTTAAGGTGGGTTTCTTGAAGCAATAGGAGACCTATATCCCTATCGCGAACAAACTGTTCGATTCCTAAAATGTTAGCACGTAGGCTACAAGTGTTAAAAGATATGAGCGAAACCCCTCTTGGTTTCACTCGACCGGTTGAAATATTCCCATTTACAAAGCGTTAGGCGCTTTATTCATAGTTTACAAGGAGCTAAGAAGTTCCTCGTGCTCGGCAAGAGCTAAGAGGCGCTCACGACTAGAGCGAGCACCCCGAAGTTTCAGTGCAAGGACGCGTATTTCGTCCAGGTTTATGTTCTGAATGGTGTCAAACACCAATTTAGTATCCTCAGCGGTACTGAAGTTGCCCTTAGGGGGCGGGGCAGGTTTGCGCTGGGTGGGGATTTATTCCCCCAGACGCTAGAAGGAGGCAGAGCTGAGGGCTTAGGGCCAGGCTGTGCCTTAGGGGTCCTGAGTGACGGAAAGTTGTTTTCCGTCAGTTGGGGCGGTGGTTTCCTACCGTTATTGGTCCGCTTAGGGCGGGCCTTAGTAGGTGGCGGGCGAGGAGCTCGCGGGCAGCCGCGGTAGTTGGCCGGGTGGCCAGCCTGTCCGCAGAGGACGCACGCTGGAGGGGTCTCAGCGTCGCGAGTGCGGGTGCACTCCTTGGTGCTGTGCTGTACCAGGCACTTGACGCACCTTGGAGTGGCCGTGCAGTTAGCTGCCGCATGCCCGTATAACTGGCAGCGGTGGCACTGGGCGGGGTAGCCGCGGCCTCGGGGCTTCTCGACTTTGATGCTGGTCAGGCCGCACACGGTGAGGTCTGACCTGAATATGTCCCGGGCCTCAGGGACGTTCGTGAGGATGACCAGGGCTACTGGCCACTGGTAACCACTCGAACTGTGCATCTTGTGGACTGACTCCACAGGGAATCCTTGTTTTTGGAGGTCTTCGCAGACCGCCTCGTTGGGTATCTCAAACGGTAAACCGCGGAGTACCGCTTTAGCTTTACGCTCTTCCAGAAGGGCGTAAGTGTGACTTTGTATTTTATGAAGAGCTAGCAATCTCTTCAAGTGGTGGAAGTGCTCGATATCCGGAATCGTCACCTGGATTAATTAGAGGGCCGCTTATTTATTTGATTTGAGGGCGGTACAGGAGCGGGGGCGTCTATCGATCTTTATTGGTATCTCTGTCTAATATACATCTGTCTCTGGCTTTACAATCGTCCTTATCTAATATTATATCTATCTCTTTCTTATATTAGAATACATTACAACCAAATTCGTATACTTTATTGCTTATCCTAAGTAAAATTATTAAATAAAACTATTAAATGACAAATTAAAATCAAATTACAATGAATATATCTACTATCTAAATACGTTATCCCGAACAAATGCTAATCCAAGATTGAGTTTAATATAATATTTAATTAACGCTAAAAACACTACAAAAGAAATTCTTAATACACTTAATACAATGAAATGGTAATTCAGCGGAATGCATTGCTATTGTCCTAAGAATTGCAGGGCTGCGGCGTGGTTATTCCTGTTCCGAACTTTATTCTATCTCTATTTCTGGATTCTGACCATCGACCTCTTTATTCACGGATTTCCAGATTCCCTCTACGTTCTTTAAATGTACGATGTTACGTCTTAACTGTTGTCCTGTTTCATCGTTCTGTACTTGACCGTATGCGTAACTGTGTCGAAATTAGGACTAAGTTTATTAGTTTTATTGGCATTCTTTACGTATACTCGGCCTCCCACTTCTATGTCAATATCGCGTGCTCTTCGTCTTTTATCTGTATATTCTCTCCCTTTTTCTTTTTGTTTTTTGTCTCTATCTCTTACATCCATGTCTTCAAAACGTTGTTCTGCGATATCTCTCATCGGAATCTTGTCCCTGAATTTCCTTTGAAAGAAAAGCTCTGCCGGTGTTTTCCCAGTCACACTGTATGGAGTGCTATTATACATAGTTAAATACTCAATAAATGCTTCCTTCCAGCTTCTTCTCTCTACTTGGCATATTTTGAGACGTTTAATTATATCTCGTTTTTGTCGTTCTACCTCTCCATTTTGTTGTGGCCAGTGAGGTATCGAGTTAAATACTTTAATGTCATTTTCCTGACAGTAAGTCTTGAACTCGACGCTAGTGAATTGCTTGCCATTATCGGAAGTAATGGAAACTGGATGTCCTAAACGACTAAAAATATCCTCGAGTAAGCGAATCATTTCCTTACTGCTTATATCTCGGCATGCTTTAATTTCTTTATACCGTGAATAATAAGCAATTACAACCAAAAGGTAATCTCCACTTGGTAATGGACCTAAAAGGTCTATAGCAATATCAACCCACGATTGGGTAGGTAACTCTTCTCTTCAGTGGATGTGGTGGATATGGTGCAGATACCAGTGTACATCCTTTACAGGAACGTATTAAATTCCCGACATCATTATCATAATTGGGATTTTGAAAAAAAAAAAAAAATTTTTTAAGTATTTTAATACTTTATTATCAATAATAATGATATTTAATGCGAAAAACTTAAAAAAAAATTCAATTAATTATAAACAATTAAAAATTGATAAAATTTAAAAAGAAATCACGTGACGCGCCATGATTGGTTATCATAGTTGTGACGTCATAATGTTATAGCTATTCAATAACAGTACAGCGTTTACGGTTATTACACGAGACTAGACAATAATATTGAATATTTATTGCTAAAAAACGAGTTGTTAGTTGATTCTGATTAGCTATGTGTGATAAAGGAAGATATATATACGTAATGTATATATATATATATATTTGTAGGATTTCGTATTTGGTTATGATTTTGGAGTACAGTTAGAAAAATTTATTGACTGAACTGTACTTATTTGATTTGTATATTTATATAAATAATAATTAATAACAATGGTGTTAAGAAATACTTACATCGAAATGATCTTCACAACAAAAAAAAATCGATTTTGTTTTGGGATTATCACGGTGCACTGCTTGAAACCATTTATTTCGACGTTTTTCATCTTGGGGAACATTTAAAAACATTTTATCAGGAGTTGTTTTTGTAGTATTCGTACATAATGGCACAAAACAAGAACGATAACTTTTGAGGTTCGACATTTTCAATATAAATTTGAATATTTAACAATAATAACAGAATTATAAATAAATCAAAACACTGTACTTATTATTTCTGTATCAACTGCAATGAGTGACAACTAACATTATGACGTCACACGCGCTCGGGTTTGTTCGGGAGCTGTCGGCGTGTCTTCGGTACTGGATTCAAAAATTAATTTTTATTTTGAAATAACTTTTGAATTATTGCGAAAAAACAAAAAAAAAATGTTTTGTTATAAAACTTATATATGATCTTTCCATTTATCACAAAAAAAAAATTTTCAAAAACCTAATTAGCAATTTCATTTTAAAACACTAACCCAGTTTGAATGAAATATTAAATATTTCAGAAAACTCTTAAGGTCATAATGATCTCACTGAAAATTGCAGAATGGTCAAATGCAAATTATAATAGAGAGGGGAGCGGCCGTCTTCAGATGAAATTATGGTGTCAGCAAGAATTAGTTATGAGAATTGTGAATAGTTAAATAGTGAAGATTTAACGCCATGTACACATACTATCATTACGGTAGTATTTTTATAGTATAGAGAAAGTACACGCAGTAAGCGTGCTGTCTACTTGACGGTAAGTGGTCACTGCCGTCCATTGACGATTGCAATCAATCAAGGATTCCTATCCTTGACTAGAGTCCTTCATGTGGTCGGCTACAAATATGTTACTTTTGAGGGCTTAAGATAGAATATCTCGTGTTAAATATGTCTCCCTTACTACACTGCTGTTAACGCTGCAGTTATTAGACAGTCTCCCGGAGGTCGAACCTCGAAAGATTCTACCACGTTCATATTTAGTGTCATGTGGATAATAAAGACACAAAGAAAACTAGATAACAAGACCGACAATAGATATCAAAGCCGTAATTAGGGTATCCGCCTGGCCGGGATTAAACTCCGATCAAATCGTACTTTTGATGCATAGCGTCGTTGTCTGCTCTATTTATATCTATTATCATCAAAGACAGTTGATCAAATGTTAACTGTGCATTACATATATAAGTGATAGTTTTTCCGATTTATATTTTATAATTTATTTATAAATTATTTCTGTTAAGAGTATAATCCACAATACCAAATTATTTGCCTCTCGCTCGCACGTAGTACGTACGTACATAGTATGTATGTAGATATAAGCCGCCATGCAACTTATGCCAAGAACTATTCTTCGAACATTTTTTTATCGAAGCTTTGCGTACGAACATGTTTTTACAATGACTATTTACATAATTCTAAGATGCTTCCTCTCTATAGGACAGGGAAAGGTTTTGCCGAAAATGTATCTTTATTTTATAAATCCCGGTTAAAAAGATTTTTTTTCATATTTCGTACGTGCTGTAATATTCCATAAAAAATAAAGACCCTTTGTTCTCAAATAAGTATACAAATATTGTTGGGCATCCTGACGTATACCTGCCTGACTAGAAAAGATTTACCACTATAGAAATAGGTTCATTATCCTATTAACCGCGCCAGTCCAATTTATACGACATATGTATATTTTCGTTCCTGCCACCCCATTCGGATTTGTACTATAGATACCTATCTTTTGTAATTTGCCATCTTTTGTATTTTGCCACAGCAATGCGTGGCCGGGTCGTCTAGTATATAATATAAGTGATTGTATACCTTCGTCCGTCCACCCGTTGCCATCATTAGCCGACGTCATCGATCAGTGACGACTCGAGCGTCAATCTGCTGAGAGGCGCGTCACTCTACAGATTGCATCGCCACAAGTGAAGAACAAATAGCGTTCCGATTTATTCCTATGCGGCATGAATGCTTTTGACTTGTCTAGCTAACTTGAGTTTGGTTGAAGTTGTTATGACTGCTAGACCTCTGAAGTTCTATTATCTAACAGAAATGAATTATTACTTGTCTGTTGTGTTCAGAACAAAAATAAGCTCACGAAGAGTGGGTGCAATCTATTAATCGGCATTTGATCGTGATCGATGGCCTCAATCTTTCTCACTCCAAGAAGAGACCTGTGCCCAGCAGAGGGTAACAGTAATAGGTTAATGATCACAAGTCATGAAAAGATTCGGTAGGAAAAAATAAATTGATTTAAAGTTTTTTTTTGTCGTAAACCGCAAATATCTAGTATTTAAGTCGCTGTGACCTCATAGCTTGTACCTAGAGTGTTCATAAGAAATGTGTCACGCCAGAGCCGGGCCATTGACGTGTTGCACTCACAGGCTACAGTCACTGAAATGAGCTTCTACACAGATGATACTACGGGGCAAAGCTCCCAAAACATACATACAGCTGTTCCGTTTTCCTTTACGTAAAAAATGTTTCAAAGTTATTTACGGTACGTGATTTGATTTGAAGTATCATTATCACATTTTGTTTTTTCTATAGTTTCTATTTGTCATGCGATTATATTGGTCATTTAGGATATGTTATTTAAATAAGAAACCAAATATAAATTTGTGTCTGGGAGACGTGTGGGTATCTATAACTGTAATGCGTGTGATTTTGTACGAGTCTGTTCCGTTGGATATGCGGTTTTGAAAGCTTTATAACATCATTTGAAATATGTCTATAAACTATATATTTTATGGGTTAGCCATCTATGAAAAATGAGAAAAAAGATGCTGTCTACAATCATAGCCCTATACTAAGATCCCCTGTATCGCGAGTGCCATGTCACAAAGGTACACTCAAAGACGATATATAAACACTTAGACCCAAAACAAAAATCTAATTCCTCACTTAGATTTCTGGCTGGGGGTCGAATCCGAATACCTGTACGTGTCAGCTCGGTATGGTAACAGCACCGCCACGCGGATCTATCTATCTGTACCACCTACCTCTCTATAATGAAATAATTACTACGTTAAACGTATCAAAAATATCCAACTTCAACCGCAGTCTCTACGTAGATAACCTAGCCTTAGTATGTCATAAATCTACTAATGTAATATCTCAATCACTATAATTTTCGCATTCGAGTTTGAGGAGTTGCTATATGTTTGAAACCCACGTTCCTATGCTGTGGAAATTAAACCGGGGCCTCTTTGGAAATATTCTATCGAAAAAAATCCATATAGTTGATAATGATGAAATTATTGTTTAACAAAAATATTAAAACAATACAACTGTTTCGGAAATCTCCTTCTTTTTAAAGTCGGTTAAAATATGTTTCATTCTCAAAACTAAAAAGTAAAATGTGCGTTGAACTAAGAACCTCCTCTGGTTTGGAAGTCAGTTAATTATAACTCTTTGATACAAACATTTATTAATTCCAACGCTCCCCGCCCGAGAAACAAAACAAGTATTTACTGCAAAGAGAAGGATTAGCAAACTAAGGCCCATCTCGAAAAATATATGAATTTTTATGCGAAATTAGCCGAGGGGAGCTTCAGCCGAGGTTTAATATCGGGGTTGATTTAGAGATGATCCGCATCCAGTCCGGTAATCCGCGGTTTATTTCCACTTTTGAGATGAAATGTGAGTGATATAAGTCTTGATTTATTTTCATGATTTATATTTCCAAACCTTTCACCTGCCATTGGACAGAAGTCAGGAGTTGATACTTTTGTATTTAAACAACAAATTAAACTAGTTTTTCTGCGTTTCGAGATTGCATTCTTATGTCTATGTCTAGGTTATTATTACACAACTTAGGAATCTCCGATCGTAGTCTTCTGTCCCCCTTTTACGGCTGAGGTATATCCAGCCTCGCCATAAAGGTCCGGTGACAAAATCACTAGCGCCAAAATCAACAAACAATGGAAAGAACAGGAGTAATTATATCTATGGTACTATATAGCTCTGAATACGGAAGTGTATGTGATAAATGTCAAAACTTTACCATTTTGTCACATTACAAAACTTTCGCTTTGTATGCGTGCGAAGGTTACGCCATTTTGTCCGCCATTATGTGACGTCACGCTAATGGCCGCAAAGTTGGCGTCTTGTTAACATTTAGCTCAGCAAAGGGTATGTTGTATTTTGTTGATATTTACGTTCATAAATGACCTTTCCAGTATTCTTGAAATATGCAGTTGTTTTAAAGGGTCCGTTGATGGGAATGGTTTTGGGACGACTCGCGTGGCGTTGCTGTTACTAAACCGGTCTGACGCGCAGAGGGTTCCGGGTTCGACCCCTGGCCAGTTAGAAAGCTAAGTGATGAATTTAGATTTCTGTTCTGGGTCTGGGTGTTCGTGTATCGTCTTTGTGTGTGTACATGGCACCCACGACAGGGAATTCTAGTGTGGGGCTGTGAGTGGTAAGTAATTTTGTGGGAGAAAGTAATCAGGGGTCAAATATTTATCAACATTGAAAAGAAAAACTGTTTGAAGACTTGATATTATTTTCAAATAAGCATGATCAAGATATAATAAATAATAATCGTAAACACTCATAGTTTAATTAATAATTAATATAACGTCATAATTTAATTATTTAATTATAATCTTGAAGTCTGAAGAATTTTGGAAAATAGGGGCCAGTGCACACACACATTTTTTATAAACTATGGAAGCGAAGAATAAAATTATGGAAGCGAGGTAATGCATGGTGTATAGTGCATAGGAAGTCTATAAGCAAATAAAGTTTCAACAAAAAATATGAAACTATTTACGTAAACATACGCATAAACATGTATATAAATGTACTGTACTGTATGTTTACATTTAATGTTTCCATCCTCAAATTCTTAATAATATATATTGTTAAGTAATTGTGTAAGCATATCTTGGCATGGTGCATACTGGCCTACTATAAGCATGAGCATAAGGACATTAGCACATTAGGGTTAGTATGAAACCATGACCTAAAAATATTTTCATATTCATCCAGTTTTTTTGTTTATCATGCGTAAGATTTCAGTTTGAGCTCTATACATTCTAGGTGCCCTTCAGAAAGGCCCGCAAAGGTCATGGGACGGATTTATAACGTAAAAACTTTATTTCTAAAATGATACAGGGATCATTAACCTTAAGGACATTATCATCGACCACATTTATCCCATTACTGGGCACAGGTCTCCTCTCAGAGTGAGAAAGATTTAGGCTATAGTCTACTATGCTGGCCAAGTGCGGGTTGGTAGACTTCTCACACCTTTGAGAACTTTTGTTTTTTTCTCTCAGGTATGCAAGTTTCCTCACGATGTTTTCCTTAACATCAGAAAAATCAGCGATGCCTGCCTGAGGTTTGAACCCTGGACCTTTTGATTGAGAAGCCGAATTTCTAACCACTAGGCTATCACTGCTTGCCTTAACCTTAAGGACATAGATGGGATTAATTTTCACAATTTTTTTAAAGACTTAATAAAGAGTAGTTCCTCAATTCTAACCGAATAGAAAAGTTTATTTTGTTATTTTTTATCTATTGACCAAAGTAGAAGAGGTTCCTAATTTGATTATTAATTCTTCCCTCATACTCCGTCATTTATTAACCGATTTAGAATGTTTTCTCCTTAATTTTAATTTCATTGACATTGGATA
>DWOQ01000572.1:0-10997 GCA_018251115.1 Codatractus alcaeus
CACGACAGGTACTAATAGTGAAGGTTAAAATCGCGATGGTTCGATTGTTTCAATTTATTGTTTGATTTCTTGATTCTTACTTTCTATAGTTTCCCAATGAGCAGTAGTGTAGTTATTTCTAATATCCGCTATTTTACTTTATCCTTGTCGAATAAGGATCGGTTCATTGCTGGCAATGCGACCTGTTTGTACAAGGCCAATGACTATGAAACGTCGAACAAGCAAGTGAGGCCGAATTCTATAAATTACAGTTGCCACTGGACCAACATAAATTCGTTTAGCTCAATGGCTCAAAATGATAAGTCTCATTCTAGCCTTAAATTTTAAATTTAGCCTAAATCGATTGGTGGTAAATTAGTTCAGACTCAATTGAACGAAGTTTCGTAGATACATTCGTCGGCCGCTTTTATCGCATTCGTCCCAATCTTGGTTTTAGAATAAGTGTCGTTAATTGTTGACGTATACCAGAATGTGGTACTTCACATCAGAATTCTTGTGATTTGTCTGCTTCACGATATTTCTACATGGAAGAAGCAGCACTGTTATTATAGTGTTGTGTATGTATTTTTGTGGGGATATATGTTCTTAAATATACATAAAATAATTATACTAAAATAGTATCATATTTTTAACAAATTCAAGCAATACAGCTTAATGCCCCTGTACTATGCCGTGTACCAATATACCTTTTTACGCTTGTAAGTCTCTCTGTAAAACTATGAGTCCTTTATAACGTTAATTAATTTTGTTTCTGCGTACTGGTAACTCTGTGAGATGGTGACACTGACAGCAAATAACAATGTATCGCTATCGATGACTGTCCGTTTTTTTCAGGTGATTTCGTTGTACAGGTGCAATTACTACATTTGCTATTCTCTGTGATGCGTAGTGTAACATACTCCGCAGCCGACTTTCGTTACCGTTGTTCGTATTCTTGTCAACAGGCTAGGGCTTCACATAGCGATATAACATTATTATACCCAAAAGATTAAATATCACTGGTCATCCTCCCTATTATAATTTAAGTTTTGCCTTTGTGGACATTTATACATTTTTAATTTAAATATTTTTGATAAGAAATGAAATAACTCTAATAATTCACCCTTTATACAAACGTATAAAGATACATCTTTATTTCTTATGGTTAAGGAACCCCAGGAAATAAATCTTTAAATACTCAAATGTAACTTTTCGAATTTTCTTGAAATAAAGTACCACTTATACTATAAGACTGATGATCATGTCGGGACGGACGGTGGAATCAAACATTATTTTTAAGATTTCTCAATGACATTTGCAATAATAAACTTAATTGTAATACCAGAAAAACAAATATACTAAATGTAATACTAAACATCTTTTATTTATAAATTATGCCACGAATTAAACATACTATTGCACAATGCTCATTCTGAATGTAAGAGAACAATTATTTTGAGATAAGTCCAATACCATATAAATCTTTATATCTTATGCATTTTCCATTACATTTAGTTCGGGGACCTAACTATATTAAACTATTTCTGGATAAATTTATTGTAATGTTTTGTTTGATTAATAGAATTCGGTCCCCGTAATATCACTTTACATACTGGATTTTTTATCAAGCAACAATTCAACAGATTGTTGGAATACCATATATGGCACGTCACAACAGAAATAAAGTGTGCATATTTGTTTTTAATATTTTATTAGGTCCTCAATCATAATTTTTATTTAGATTTATTTTGACTTATTACCTATTATGTACAATAATGACCACAGAATGGCGAATTTTGTAAGTTTCTAGCCATAGTTGTTGCTACTTTAATGGTTCTTTATTATTAGTTATGCGTGGATAAATTGATGCAAATAAATATAAATTGTTTAGGTGTTGTATCTATCTACCGCTCAGTGTGGGAAGTGAATTTCTTAAAAAATAAAACAACATTTTTAATCTGAATATTTGAAAGAATATATTGTAATGTAACAATTTATTACAATTTATAATCAGCTACACTGGCGACCTAGATTTCAGTTCAAGGTAGACATCTTTCCAATGTAAAACTGATAGCAAGAAAAAAAAGAATGAAAGAAATTGTAAAAACAAAAGCCAACTCCATAACATGAGAAATTAAAAAGGAATCTAAGATGGAACTTAAAATTCTTGTCAGTAAGAAAATAAGACGACACAGATATCATTTATAGAAATGTTCAAGTTGCGTTGTTTTTGTTAGTAGATGTGCACTTCCAATATGTAATAAAAAGGTATATAACTATGTAAGTAATTTGGAGCAGTGCCATCCACCTTTTTTAAAAGTAGTTTTTTCAATTTTTATTTTTTATATATATATATATATAATTATGTTTTTATGACCGGGACTGTTATCAACAGTAAATATAAGATGTTCAAGCAATAAAGTAAAAAATACAGCAAAATAAAATGTATTACATGTAGTGTCAAAACAACTTAATCTTTTTTAGTAGCTTGCTGTTTAGCTTGATGAGCTTGGAGTACAGCTACAGCTTCATCCACCTTGGCTTTAAGAGATTCTCCATGCTCTAACATATGGAGTAGCTCAGAGTTATCAATCTCTAAAAGCATTCCGGTAATTTTGCCAGCCAAATCAGGATGCATTCTTTGAATCAGGGGGAAAAGACGTTCACCAAGCATTTGTTTTTGTTCCTGAAGTGGGGCTGCAGCCAACATGGTTGCAGTCAAAGGTTCCTGCCCCTGAATGTGCACAGCCGGTTGAGGAGCCGGTGGGTTACGCATATTAGCAGTGTACTTATAACCAGCTGGACGACCACTAGCAACAAGAGGTGCACGAATAGAAGCAGCAGCGGCCACTCCTTGTTGTCCTGTTATAGGCCTAGCACCTAAAGATGTGCGAAGGGCTCCTTGAGCGGGGCCTCTTGGAGTAGGGCGGAATGGTGCTTGCATGTTGGGATAACCCGAGGCTGCAGCTTGAGTACTGGGTCTCACTGGTGGTTGTGCTGCCCAGCGTGGTGATGGTCTCATCTGGGTCATTTGTGCAGGACCATAGAATCTCTGTGCAGGAGGAATTGTAGGCACGAAGTAACCTCCTGCATTACTAGGTTGGAATATTTGACCCATCTGTTGCATACGCATACTTGCCATACGCTGCATATATTGGGATGTCAAATGAGCTTTACGATCTTCTTTACGCTGAGCCAATGCCACATATAATGGTTTGGTTCCAACAATGCGTCCATTCATTTCAGTAACTGCCTTAGTGGCTTCTTCAGGAGATGAAAAACATACAAACCCAAAACCTTTGCTGCGACCATCCTCCAGCATTACCTGTCAATAGCAGATGTTATATTTTTAATTTTATATGTAATATTGCCATATTTTTAATTCTATATGTAACTTTCTTAAAGAATTTACAAAAAACACCCATATTATATTATATTCCGAAAAATAGGATATTCTTCAAATGCTAATAGTAGTGAATAAGATATAATGAACATCATAAACATTACAAACTGTTACTGTATTAAATTTTATGATACAAAATACAAGGGGTTTTGTTGATGGCTTCTTTTAATAAAATTTCACATAGATTTTAGTCAGAAAGCAAAAGTGACAAAACAAAATGTTAACATTAATATGACAGATTTACCTTTGCAGACGTTATTGTCCCAAATGGAGCAAATTCCTTGCGAAGTCTTTCATCATCAATAGTGTCATCCAAATTCTTAACATACAAGTTTACCCCCTGATAACGTGTCAATCTCTCGGATTTCAGTTGTTCAAATTTACGTTTTAGTTCTTTTTGACGCTCAGCTTTCTTTTGAGCACGTCCCACATACAGAGGTTTGCCCTCCACTAGTTCTTTGCCATTAAGTTCCATGCATGCTCTTTCAGCTGCATCAGGATCTTCAAAAGCAACAAATCCAAATCCCCTGGAGTTGCCATCATCTTTATACATAACTTTATGGCTAGTTATACGTCCATATTTCTCAAACATGTCCTTTAACATTTCATCAGAGAAATCTTCACCAAAGTTCTTAACATAAACATTGGTGAACAGTTTAGCCTTTTCACCAAGTTCCTTTTCACGTTCCTTGCGGGGAATGAATCTTCCAACGTAAACTTTTTTGCCATTAAGAAGCATTCCATTCACTTTTTCAATGGATTTATTTGCAGCTTCTTCAGTTTCAAAATGGACAAATCCATAACCTTTGGAGGCACCTGTTTCATCTTGAGCCACTTTACAACTCAATATGTTACCAAAGGCTGAGAATGTATCATACATTGCCTTGTTATCAATGGTTTTGTCAAGATTTTTAATGAAAACATTTCCGACGCCAGATTTGCGTAGAGAAGGGTCACGCTGTGACCACATGATACGAATAGGTCTTCCTTTTATCATGTCAAAATTCATAGTATCTAACGCTCTCTCGGCTGAAAGAAATGTACATATATTAATCATTGAACATGTATATATCTTATGATCATATAGTTTTATACATAACCTATAAAGTTGCACATATTTAAAAGTGATGGCTACGGTAGTATTTTTTTTGAAATGACAGTATATAGTAGGAATTTTGTAAAGTCTATTTATAAACTGTGAAATCCATCCCGATTTTGGCTATAATCGATAGTGACACCATAAAGGGCCATTCATTTAGGTGTACATTATTGTGGTTTTGTCTATATGAATGTCTGAGTAAAATATAACATAGCAGCCTGGAGTAAGCCTAACAGTGTAGAAAGTCTATCTTTTGGGTACATTTTGATAACTGATTAACAATGTAAAAGGCCAAGGGCAATTGTGATATATTAGAGTCACACATTATTACAGTTATTCTGTGATTTTGGACATACCTGATATCACATCAAGTCAATAAGAATCATGCATATATGGTATATGATAGAACCATGGGTATATATACTCTTTGATGATTTATATGATGATTCATAAAATTATTCATCTTTAACCATACAAATTGAAAGAGTGCAAATTATTTTTATTTAAATACCAAGTTTCATATGGTATATAGTTATAAAATTGAAAACATTGTTTCAATTTAACCTTATAAATGAATACCTACTACATGCCTACTGATATAAATCAAATTAAAATTGTGTTTGTAAGTTTTTTATTTAGATATTTTGTATAATACTTGCATCAATGCCTTTGTTCTTATCAATACCAGGAAAATAAAATAGTTTATCTCATTACCCCTTGTTAGCAATAATTATTTAATAATTAAGAAATATTGGTAGATAAGTAACCAATGATAAAGAAATAAATTTCAAAATAAATTTGTGCTCTATTAGCTTTTATCTACATATAACTGATATTTGTTAATAGCATGCAATTTATACTGCTGGCAACATACCTGTGTAGTAGCAACACTAAATCATTTCATACTTATCTATTTAAGACTTGGTAATTTTTGGAACATATATTTTTTAAATATATTACTGGATATAAGTATCTTTGGTGCAAGTGCACCTGAAATATTTATTATTAGAATAATCATATATATAAACAAAGTAGAAACAGTCAAATAAAATGTTACATTATACAAAAATATGTTGAATATTAGATATTAGATGAATATTAGAACAAAAAAAAATATATATCAGCATCAGTATGTCATATAGATTTCTTATTCCAAGTGATAAATATAATAATATTTAAATAAAACTTCAATTACTAATTGCATGAATATTGATAATAAATACAATATGTTAATGCAATAAGATGTGAAACTACGAACACTTATTCTTGTGCAACAGACTATAGTACTTATCTATATCAAGCTTAAGTATCAAATTAGACTGATTACAGTATTGCTTTGCCTACTTCCCCTTTTGAAGGACACCAATTGAGCATAAAAACCGTATACGAATCATGCAACACAAGACTGATACAATTATTTTAGTTGGTACTTAAAGCGATTGGTTGAGGATCAATAGCCTAAATGAAAAATCAATAATTGGTTACATTAGAAATTCAAGAATACTCACCATCAGCGGGCTGCTGAAAGTTCACGTACGCGTAGCCTAAAGATCTACGGGTTATCATATCGCGACATACGCGAATAGAAAGAACTGGGCCAGCCGTAGAAAATTTTTCAAACAACATGGCCTCAGTTATATCGGAATGCAAGTCCCCGACATACAAAGATGCCATGGGATAACTAGGTGGTCCAGGATTCATATTGAAATGATTATATTGATGGTAATATGCAGAGCATTAAACTAAAGTGCTGACAAAAAGCGACTTCACTTTCTCTTTACGATTACCTATCGCATTCCTTAGACCACGTTGCACGCTTACGTTCACTAACTTTAAGCGAGTGATTCCCGTTTAATTTTTTATTATTTTACTATTTTTTTGGATTTTTGTTAATTTTGTGCTTTTTTTTTTATTTTACAAGAATATATCACGAAATTCTGAGGATTGTGTTACCTATTTCCGAGGGACCACACAACCTCACGTGAACACACCTTGCCTACCAAAGGAAGGTTGACGTTTGAGGATTGTGACTTGTGAAAGGCATAAAACAAGATGGCGAAGTTTAGGTGGCTAGTATTGCATTATTAAATTGCACAACGTGTATTGCCTATCATAATGATAACCACTAAAAAATTGTATAGTATAAATTTACTATTTTAAGGACAAACATAAAAACTTATTTATGGAGTGATAATCACTTTTATTATTTAATTAGCATTATTGTGTGGCCAGACTCGGCGTAATAGTATTATGCACTAATTATGTTTGTCATAATAGTATTATGCACTTACATTCTCATTTTTGAAAGTTAAAAAAATCCACATACAATTTAAATACTTGCATGGACAATTTATTTCTTTCAACACGATATTTTTTTGTATTTTGACCATTTTGCCATATAAACTTGAAAATAGCCAATTTGATATAACTTTACAAATCAATCATGCATCGAAAATATGAAAATAAATGAACAAAAATCATTCTATGTTACTACAAAACAGTGTATAAATAAGTAATAAAGTTAGTATTGTTACATGATAATACAGTTGTTACATGTTAATACAGTTTACATTTTCTTTTTTTGTTTACTATTTAGGGCCTTATTTGCTGTTTGATACAAAATTATAGCTCATTAATTGCCAATATAAAACAAATAGGTACAAATGAACTATTTAAAAATCATCAATATAGGCAACTACGGCCATGTCTCCTTTCGCATAAGTCAATCTACTAAATGTGAATCTATGTTGACAAATTAGATTTAGTTCACGCTCTTGTAACAACGACCACATTCTTTATTTTCACGGTAATATTTTTATTTCTGTAAGGTATAGTATATAATAATATCTGTGTGGAAGACCTTTTCGTAACGATACAGTCAGCGGGAATTTGTGATCTTAGATGACATGAGAATAGATAACGATGTTATATGGCAGCGGGTATCTAAAAGCGGGAAACACTATTTACTAGCGATGAATCTAGACGGATATCCGGCAACTTTCCGGTATCCGGCGGTTTAAATACTATCCGGCCGGATACCGCATAGCTGAGTTATATCAGGTTTAAACTTACTTTCATAATCGCGTTTTTATATTATTTTTACCTAGAGTGATTGGCATAAATTATAAACCAAATACAAAAGTGATAAGTACTATATTATCTGTGTCTATATTAATTGAGCTTATTTTAAAATGAAACCCATTCCGTCCGACTATTTATTTAACTCCAGGTAATTGCTTCTTAAGTTCTTATGTTTCTCTCAGTGTTTTAAATTGATTATCTCAGTCGTCAGTCGTCAGTCTGTAATCTCAAATTCAGATTCTAACAAACTCATTGATATGGACATCTATACTATTTCGTACACATTGGCAGGGCCATAACTCTTATTTATCTATGGTATACAAAATTTAGTCTGTGCTATTAAGTAGTACCACCTATTATCAGTTTTGACTTTTCAGTTGACACTTTGGCATATTTCTAGATATTATATACGTAACGTCATTGAGTTGTGAAGTTGTCTATATTTCATTTAAATCTAGTCGAAAAACAAACGAACGATTATTTGTAAAACCATTGAAGAAATAATAATATTTGTTAGGTTTCCGATGTTTGCGGTAAAAATAATATTTAATACTGCTATTAATTTAATCCTTTTGCGTACTAAGTAAGGTGAAAGGTTTTCAAGCTGAATACCTACCTAATTATTGATGAAACATTGTGTGATTTCTCTTGCTTACGCTTACAGCATGCCAAACTGTTGCATCGTCATTATAAAATTGGTATTTATTAACATGATTTTTTTGTTTCCATTTTCAGATTGAAATAATATAATCGAAATGTAAACTGCTTACAATCAGAGTATTGCCTCGTTTGGCTCTTGGTATCGGCGTGCTGACGACACCACCTGTATTTTAGGAAGATCTGCAGGTAAGCAGTGTTCTAAGTATCGTTAGCTACCGATCAGTTTTGACGCGGAAACGCGGATTTTTTTTATTCCCATAAGGATTATTCGCTTGTGAAAATGTAGGACGGACTTACTTATCTCAAACACGCAATGTTATTAGCATTAAGGAGTAAGGCACAAACAGTAATTCAGTGTGTTCAAACTTCTGCTATGGTGATGACTTTATAATACTGAAATCGTAGAGCCGTCAATTACTTTACTCATAAATGGCAACAGTTAACAAAACAATTATGCAGGACATAAAAAATCTTATTACTTTCACATCATGTATTATTTTAAACCAATGTTTATGCTAATAGATATATTTTATCATTTAAAACGTTCTTCAAATGTACAAAGTGTATGCTGTTGTTTATTGTGAATGTCCATTACATAATGAAGTTTATACTGTTTTGTAGATATTTTTTTATCATGGCCGAAAAGGAGCCAGTCATTCAAGCGCTGCGAGCAACATTGATTTCCGTTAAAGGAGCTCTAACATTGAAGCAATGTAATCGTGAGTATTAGGGAAACAGTTTTTTGAAATTTAGTTGTACCTGTTAACACTTTCACTGTCTACCTCCAGTTTCTGTGGGTGGTTCGTTACCATTGTGTAAGAGTGAGATTTCAATGACTACATCCTGTACCAATTTTACATAGATGAGGCAAAAGGTCTTTATTGAATGAAGTTAATTTTGTTTGTATGAAATGTAAATGCAGTTTAAGGTTCTGTAACTATAATAAAATATTATACAGAAACTTCAAAAACTACAATGATATATTTATTTGTTTTATGTTAGTCAACTGACAATTAGATTAATATTTCTCACAGGTGATTATCGTGAATTGCAAGGAGAATGGATACCATTCAAAAAATTAGGATATCCAACTCTCGTGGACCTATTTAAGGATGTACCTGGTTTTAAAATTTCACAAGCGAGCAATAATGAGTGGGTGGTTGATGCCATTGCCAGTCAAGAAACACAACATATAGCTTCAATGGTTGCTCGTCAGAAAACAAGCAAGAAATCCGCCGTGAAGTTGAATTATCCTGTAAGTGTAATATTTAATTTTTTGTAAATTCAATATAAATGGTCTATTAAAAATTTTGTCAGCTAATGCTTTATATAGTATTTCATTTGTCAGATGTTTTTATCATTAAATAGAACAAAATATGAAAACCTTTACTAAAAATTAACTTGTCTCAAAAAACTATATATTAGGACAGCAAAGCATATGAACTCTGCTCTTATAATATTCTAAATACAATCAATATAATAATAATATAATATGGAAAAAGATTGTTAAACATTAATTTGAAGAGGTTGGTTCATTTTAAAAATTGTATATTATAGTTGAATAGACACAAAATGCAGTCGATGCTGGTAATGCGGTGGTAAAACCAAGGAATATTACTGGTTGAGATACAGGAATTTGTACCATAATATTTACTTTGATAATATTAAAGTGTTTTTTGTTTGTAGAGGCACATTTCTTATATTAACATAAATTGAATGTAGGTTATTAGATGTGGTTTTTTTTACATTCTACATTCTGTATATACCTTTCAGAATCGATTTCCTAAGAAGCAAGGCTCATGGCGAAAACCATCATCAACTAATTATGCATCTAATTATGACAGTCAGTACTCTAACCAGTATTACAGAGCTAAATCAAATACTCCATATGTTAGCAATTATAATAAGGTAAGTAGAAGCATAATGTAAATGTGCCCACTTTATACACTTTTATGTAATATTTTGTTGTACAGTGTATCAACTGTAGAAAAATTGAGCAAAGGGATTTTATCTTCGTCCTATTAAATCACATATGAGGATTTGACTCTCCCTTCCAATTTGGAAGTGTATTCCACTTTGAATACAATCGGATGATATAATATTTAAAAGAACTATGTTTTATGTTTCACCAAACAACAAATCCTTCCTTGTTGGTTGCAACATAATAGGACTTCTTGGACATTTATCACCAGTGACACTAGAAATGTAGTTTTCTAAAAAAAAAAAATACCAATCAATTTTATAATCGTCAGATATCAATGCCATGCATCAATGCAAAAATTCGAAAGATAAGTCCCAAGTACAAAATCTAATATTCATCTATAGAATATACAGTTAACAAGGACAATCTGTGGTAATAATAAAGTTATGTACAAAATATTTCATAATTAAAATATAAGTTCATATTTTGGGAAGAATTTTATGTTAAAGTTATGATTGCATGAGTTATTCTGGTAGCAAGCAATTTCGATGCTAACTTCCACCTCCATTTTCATGGTGGCTATAATTTTACTAAATGTTTGTTTCAGCATAACAAACATAACAAAACAAGTGAATTGAAAGTTAATAATGTGAAACAAATTGGTAAACCAACGACCGAACATACCGATAAAGATAATGGTGGATCAAATGTGACCAAAGTTTCTTTGCAAACTACACGTGAGGCGAATACATATTTTGACGAAGTACGTAATATATTGTGCTTATAAAATTTATATTGTGAAATATCTAAAAAATTAATACTTACCTACTTTTATGTCACACCTGTCATTATAG
>DWOQ01000573.1:0-10996 GCA_018251115.1 Codatractus alcaeus
GTCGGGAGTTGGATATATGTTGGGGTTGGACAAATATGAATAATTCTGTAAAGAATTTACTTTGTAAAGAATAAAATATTTTGACATTGACTTTTACTTTGATGGCCTAGTAGCTAAATTGTAGGCGTGCTTCTGTGCTTTTGAAGCACTTTAATTTAAGCATAGTGTTGTCCTTGGATAACAGACTTAAACCATGTTGGATAACTTTTGGGCGGTTTGAAAACATTGGACGCGGATTGGTCACTACTTTTTCTGAACCCAAGTAACAGTTTGTAAACATCTGGAAACGAATTCTACACAGGTTAGTGTATATTTGTGAGACATGTATATATTTTATAGTATGTTGTAATTAATCTTCAAAAGTAGTAAGAGCTGGGCATAAATTATTCCTATCGATTCAATTCTTGTCCACAAACATCTTATATAGACGTAAGCAGACCTTAAACAGGAAACACTCAGTTGATAATTACCATAGCCATATTCGGCGGCAAACAATTTCGCTTATAATATTTAAATTAAGGATGCAATAAAACGGACAATGGCGCGCGTAAACGTAACAAACAATGAAGTCATTTGAATCTATACGATTATAGTTTACGAAGCGATAATTAAGTAACGAGAGATCATAAATAAAGCAAATCGGCTACATGTATGTTATCCTTGCATGAACGGTGATAGACAGATGTGATGGAGGATTAATGACGTATGGCGCAGCTCGTATCGCTCTTTACATCTTACCGACCTTACAACCTGACTGGTATAAGTCGCATGTTTCGACCAGCACATAGATAAAAAACGAGATGAGGAATTTAGGTTCCTTTTCAGGGTTTAAGATCCTTCTTTTTCGGGCTTCTGTTTCCACTCTAGGTCTTTCGGGTTGGGGTCCGTGTGTAAACTCGTATTTATGTGTTTTCATAGCCCAAAGAAAGTCGTGATACATTATGACCTGATGATACATTATACTTTGATTAGCCCTACGGGGCTAATAGAATAAAAAACATTATTAACTTAGGGTCCATTATGAAATGAGCAGGTCTGAGTAGATGTTTCATATCAATAAACATTTTTTGCGTATGACGTAAAGTTATAATAAATATTATCATGTCAAAAATTAAATATATTTGGAAAATAAAAATATAGATATAATCATCGCCAACTTAAACATAACGAGCGTGAGACCGTGCAGAAGTGCCCTTGCAATGCTTGCATTATAAAATGTATTAAAGACACTTATATAGATATAAAAGCATTACAGAAAAAAATCTTTGATTCACATTTTACCATCCAAATGGGCCCCAAACAATTGTGTCCCAGCCTGTCTGTAATATAGTCTGTGATGTAGTCGTTTATTTAGTTAATAAGTACTTAATTTGTGTGAACAAAAAATGGCACAGGTGGCAAATAACTGCGCTTGTTACGTATGTGTTATCCACAACCCACAAGCATACACAGGCTGCCATTTTTTATTACATTCTATATCGAAACAAGCTATACTGGCTTAAACACTTTACTAGAACGTCAAAAGGATATTTAATATGAGAATCGTTACTTCTACTCCAATTAACTACGGTTCAGCCGTTAAACGGGTGCAGTAAAACGGCTATATAACGGCATTAACGATGCTATCGCCGTAAACAGGTCCTTAAACCGTTACACAGCAAATATCGTTACAAAGGATTAAGTACCGTTCAGAATACACACAGAAGTACAGTAAAATCCACATCTACTGTCAATTTTTTTTAATAAGAGTAATATATATGTGTCACGTTTAAGAAATATTTACTACACGTATAGCGCTTATAAGTATTTTCCTGATCAATAAGTAACAGGTAATAAAACGTTTAAAACCATAGATTACGCGTGTTGGCAGTTCATTTGGATTGTATAAAAAGAACTCTTTAGGCCAGTTTTTCTTGATCTTTTCATTAGATAACATTTTTCACATATGTAGTACTTAATTCATTCAGATTCGTAGAGCTCTTCTACGTTAAGAAACGCTATTTTATACGGTAAATAACCTTAATTTATTAGTTAATAAGGTTATCCAAAAATATACCTAGTAGGTCAATTAACAAACATTGATATCATATATAGATAGGTATAGTACCTAAATTGGACGTATAGTATTAAAAACGTTGCAATGAAGATGCTCGACGTATAATTGCGTAAACCAAGAGCACACGCACATCACCGGATTTAACTGGATCCATAAGTCAGCGATGCAGATACTAAAGAGAATTAACGGTAAATATCGGTAATTTATTTATCTAATTCTTAATGTACCTAGGTTGATATGATAATCAGGTGAGTTTTGTTTTACAACTACTTGTAAGTTCCATGTTGCCCAAAATACATTAAAGTAAACTGTACATATAAGTACTTTATTGCTTACAGCATAGATAAAAAACCAATGATTTTGTTTTGCAGTAAGTATCATTATCGCTTGAATCACTTGGATCACGTTTTTTATATGCATCGTAAATCGCGTCATTTAAAAAATGGATAGAGTGCCCTCTAGAATCTAGGTTCTCTAGCAACAGCTTGATTGTAATCATGCCATCTATGTGCAGTTGATAGAACTAATATTAGCCGCCTAGAGAATACAGATTATAAATAATGACTTTTCTTAGAAGAATTTGCCCCCTTTTGAAATAAAAGAACAAAATTAATATAGTTAATTATTGTTTTACAAATTAAATATCATCTTAGTATTAAATAAAACGAAATGATGTCTGATTTGTTATCAAAATAGGGCATAATCTCCATACCAGTTGTCATTTTGTTACCATTTTGTCTATGCTTTGCTCTATTATTTTGCGCCTGCGCACTTGATTGATGGTCTACGCGACGTACCTAAAATCATTTTGTGGAAAATTTGAAGTTTGTTGTTTTAGTGACAACTTATTCATAATTATTTATGAAAGCTTCGTGCTAATTACCATTCCAGGCGCGAGACAGGTTGATTCTGTGGTCGTCGGCCTGGATGCGTTCAGTCACTAACAGTTCGAGCGGTGTACGGTAGCCATCTTGGATTCGAACAAAGCTTCAGATGTGTAGTTTGTCTGTTTATCAATAATTTTTGTGCATTTTACTGTAAATAGTTTGTATGTTTAGGATATGTACGGAACGTTCGTCCACATGTGTAAATAGCTATGGCTGCGACAAGGAAATTACAAGGTAATTCGTAACGTTATCAGGTTAGAGATTGATTGACCCCAACCTATGTAGATACGTGTTCTAGAGTTCTATTGTCCATCAGTGAAGACCTCTGCCAGAGAGTCGGTAGCGCTGCTCGCTTCGCAGCTGTAAACATAGTGAAACATCAAAGTCTACGATAATTCGGTGGTGTTGTCAGCGCGATTGCGAGATGCTACGTGCTTATACTCGTGAGTTTTTCCGACAAGAGCATTATAACGTGATTATTCTTCGATTCGTAACTCCAATACATTGATCTTGTTGTATATCCGTGGTGTAAACGCGTCCGAAGTGTAGTTTAGGGTGTTTAATCGGTAGTTGCACTCACGGTGCATATTACAAGTGACATATTGTGCAGTGGCTATGGTTTTTGCAGGTGAAATAGACAGGTGTTTAAAAAAGGTAACGGAAGGCGTGGAGACGTTCGAGGACATCTGGCAGAAGGTACACAATGCGACGAACAGTAATCAGAAAGAGAAGTATGAAGCGGATCTCAAGAAGGAGATTAAGAAGCTCCAGAGGCTACGTGATCAGATCAAGTCGTGGATCGCCTCCGGGGAGATTAAGGATAAGAGTACACTTTTAGATTATAGGAAACTAATAGAAACGGTGAGTCCCATTATCTATACATAACATTACTTTTATTTCCCTCCAATACAATCTTCTTACATATTACTTAACAATGTTTACAATACAATCCAGATTCTTTAGGTTATGCTACTTAGGAATAATATATAGTACAAGTATACAAGGCATCCTTATTTACTCCATACACAAGCATGCATTTTGGTAAACAATGCCTTTTGGTATACCAAAAGCTATTAGTTACTGTTATCAAAGTAATTTAATATTTAAGTCATCCTTTACAATGGAATTTTAATCATTACAAAGCCTAAATAAAAACCAGTGAGTAAAAATTGTAAGACAAAGTTTAGTTTAAGTGAACCTACAATCTTATTATATTAGTAATAATTCAAATAATAAATAACTAAAATGAATGATTTTAATGTGTAGTGCATTGCTATATTTTTACTTGTAAGTTATAAATATATATAATATCATAAATAAATATTGCTGTTATTTTTTTAGCATTTGCGTCTTGTTATTATTTATTCTATAAATACTAATTCATTTACATTGAAAGTAATAATATGGTATAAAAGTAATGAATTTAAATTTGCCATACTTCATGTTACTGAACTTCATCAACGTCCATTTTTGTCCCACTGCTTGGCATAGGTCTCCTCTTAGAGTGAAAAGGATTTAGTCTATAGTCCACCACGCTGGCCAAGTGCGGATTGGTGGACATCACACACCTTTGAGAACATTTGTTTAGAACTCAGTGTGTATAGGTTTCCCCACAATGTTTTGCCTTCACTGCTTCACATAATTTTTGAACTCAGGACCTCTCGATTAAGAGGTTGAATTTTTAACCACTAGGCTACCACTGCTTTTTACTGAACCAAAGCTCATATTTTTGACCAAAGTATTTGTTAAAAGCTACACAAAATTTTGCATTAACTGCTTTTTCTTTTATCAATTTCTAGTTTAATAATTCTATACTAAGTTTACTCTGTATGGAGTTGAACGAACCATATCTCTGCTCTGTTTTCATTCACATTTTTGACAGAATTAATGGCTCTTTTACCATAAACTGTTATCTTAATGCGTTCAAGATAAATGTTTTAAATGGTATATTACAACTTCTTAGAAACCCTGTTTACATACACGAAAAATGTAGGGATATATAGTTATTATTTAACCTTACTCTACTCAATCTATATACATTTTATTGAAACAGGCGTAAAATATATGTCATTTCAAAATCCAAATAAGTAGTTGTTCAATTGTATCTATTTGACACGAAAACCACACTGATTTAAATTCACTGTAGCATTACAACTGTAGGAGCAAGTCATACACCTTTAAAAACCTTTAAATGTAAATATAAATTTAGTGACCTCAATATTATTATATGACCAAATTTAAATGTATATTATATCAAATAAATTACATATATGTATATTATTTACCAAAGATAATATGACCAGTTTCACTGCATATATTTACTTAAGGATAATATTTATCTGTGCAAACAAAAAATATCAAGATATGGACTCATTATCAGGGGCATATTAAATGCACTATGTCCATTTTTGTTAGGGTATTTTATATACGTAGTCATTTTAAATTAATGATTAAGTAATATTATAATTAAGCCACTTTATATGTGTTGTACAAGCATTAGGTCCCACTGTCCAAAACAATGGTCATTAGAATACCAAAAAAACCTGCTGTCCCCGTTTAATATACCTATTCATGTTCCTATATTAATTCATGTATATGAAGAATACTCTAATTTCTAGGTCAATTGGCTTTGATTAAAATGGTCTAGTGTCCACCATGCAGATTTGGGCAAGCGCAGCGGATAGTTGGAATGATCTGTTAGGACAATGGGCATTAACCAGCCGGTTCGGTGTTTACCATTGTACTGAAATGATCTGTGACTGATAAATTTAATTATAAACATCCTAAAAACTTAATATAAATAGTAGTTATGTTCTGATATTTTTAAAGATTTATTAATTCCTAACCATTTATGTATATCATATAAATGATATAATATATATAATACAATGTATATAATTTAGAATTCTGAATAATATCAAGGACCATATTATTGACACAGCCAAACATACTCTATACATAAATACTAATATACTCTGCATAAAACATGTTTATTTACAATTGACTTTTGATAAATAGTATTATTTATAAATCACTGATAACGCTGGAATAACTATATTTTACTGATAATTTATGAATGCAAATAATTGCATAATGACATATTTTTATGTTTAAATGAAATAACATTTACATAATATAAGCTCGATGTGTTATTTCCATTATAATTAGTTGTTGATGTTGCATTAATGGTAATTTAACGTAAATTTAAAAATTACATGAAAAAATAGAACAACCAAATCAAAATTAAAGGTACAAGATTGTCCTAGCAGTAAAATGTTTTATACTATACACCTATTTTTATCTGACATCTAGAAAGCCAGAAGATCTAAATAATGCATGCAATAAGTTAAGTTCATCATTTAGATTTATATTTTTAGTATTAGTTTAGTTACTAGATAAGTTTATTTTAAGGCATTTTAAGCTTATAAACAATATTGGTTGTATATTAAAAATTGGATTACTCCTATATTAATTATTGCAATCTGATAAGAGCTTCATTTTTGAGCTCCATAGCCAGGCTGCCAATGGTTAAGGCTACACTGTCCGTCTGTATCTGGACTATAGAAAGTTGGAAAGCCAAACGTTTTATAAAATAAATCCCACCTATAAGAGTCCATGCCGTTTATTGTGCCTTACCCACATTGCTTTACCCACATGAAGTGTTATCGTAAAATTTTTTTTTAGAACCAAGCGGTATTTATATATTAATTATCGATACGTAACCCTTGTGTGCGAGTCCGACTCTCACTTGGCCGATTTTATTGTCTTGTTTCATCGCAACATTAATTTTAAAATTTTCCACAGTTACTAAAAAATATTTTCCTATTTTACTGCTGTATTTTTAACCTTGTAGTTTTTGTGCTCACAAAATTACAATTTTTATAGTAAAAGAAATATATAATGATAAGTATAAACTCTAAATTAAATGGTGTGTGCTAAGGGTGCCTTGTTAAATGACTTGCGTGCTAAATATCGTATCCTACCATATGTCATGGCTGGTAAAATGTCGACAGGTGACTTGACCACCTGTGGCAGTTGACATGTTGGTATTTGTAAACATTCGTCATTTAATAGTTGTCTTTTCAATATTCATTAAAATGTTAAGTTTTTTAACAAAACAAACTCCGAACATATTACTATTAGGTTAGGTAGCTTAAGAGTCACTTTTTTAACTACAATGATATGTAATGTACTAAACATGTTACTTATTTAAAAAACTACTAGATACTATGTAATTTAAATGTCCATTGTATTGTACTCACGCTAACAGATGCTCATCTGATGCATATGCCCATTCGCATCTTTTAATACACAAATATACATAAGTAATGAAAAATTATTTCATGAAGCATTTTATTTAATGAAACGTTTCCTTTGTTCCAGCAAATGGAAAGGTTTAAAGTAGTTGAACGTGAGACTAAAACTAAGGCATACTCGAAAGAGGGACTCGGCGCGGCACAGAAGCTGGACCCGGCGCAGAAGGAGCGCGACGAGATGTCCTCATGGCTCATAACGTCAATCGACGCGCTTAATTTACAAGTAAGTCTGTGTTTTCCTAGAGCTAGAACACCTTTTGACCATATTGTATTTGTGTAGTATATATATTATTTGAAGTTTAACGGCCTTCTTCTGAGTGGGCCTCATGGGATGTGAACAAAATACTTTTTAGTCTTAATATTTTAAGATCAGCAAAGAGCATATTATGATAAGCCAATTGCATATAAGAAAATGTATGTACATAACGTACAAAAGACTTAAATAAATGAAGGTAAAAATTACAAAAGTAATATTTTATTGACCATATAGACTATAGACTAACTTAAAAGACACCAAAGTAAACGACAAAAATGTCGGAAATTAAATTCACAAGTACTCTCTAGAAACTCGTTCATTCCGTTTATTTTCCTAATTTACCCGCGCAGCTCATACGCATAGTAATAAATATTAAGGTGTCACCACAAATGGCAAATTGATCAAGTCGATCGGCAATCGTTGCAATATGTATCAGCTGACCAATTGATAGTTGAAAAAAAAGAAATATAAATTTTCGCGGCAAAATTTTCGCAAGAGGTACCTCAATCTGGCGCATCGGAATACGTATGCGCTGTAAGCAGAGCATTATCAATTACGTTAATAGCTTTAAATGATTGTGCTGGTAACGCGAACTCGTAAGACCAATCAGTCGGCAGCGAGATTTAACTGTATTACAATAGAGGGCAATTTTTTGCTTTGATTCACTTGCGTTTGTCCATTGTTGTGCCATCACAAAGGAGCTGTCGATAATAGTTTAGATCCCATACAATTAAAAGGGTGTTACAAGATGCAACCTGCTTCTAACTTTTCTTATGATTTTTTTGTTGTTTTGAGTAAACATTGTAAAGAAGTACAAAAACTATACTATACAAAAACTACACTCGATAATGTTTTGCTATAAATGCGATTTATTTATTTTGAACATAAATATAAGTTATTATGATAGTTAACGACCTCTCGCACTTTGTTTATCATTTATTTTATGTTTAATAAACAATTCTTCCTTATTCATATTAAATGATTAGGTAAAAATTAAGATACGGAGTTATATTTCTCATTTTTTAACCATCAAAAATTGTTTGTCACTTGTGTGGTAATTGTGTTTGATATAAATAATCTGACTACATATACAATTTCCAGTAAACACATATAGTTGCGCTTGTTTCTATGTTGTAACTTGTAATATAAAGAACAATTGTTGCTCCAATTACAGATCGACTTATTCGAGTCAGAGGTGGAGTCACTGTTAGTGGGTAAGAAGAAACGGCTGGACAAGGAGAAACAGGACAGGATGGAAGAGCTTAAGCTCAAGTTGGAAAAACACAGGTTCCACATAAAGAAACTCGAGACCCTCTTACGGATGCTCGACAACATGTCAGTTGAAGTGGAACAGGTAAGCATCAAATACATGTTCAACTATCGATGTAATGCAACAGCTTTGTTTGGGTTTGGGGTTCCATTAGTCTTGACTGTATCAAGCCTAGTAGCTATGGGCGATACATGAGAAAATGCTGTGTTTCTCGTTTGAGCTGGGGTATGGGTAGCTATGGACAATATGAGCTTCATAGCAAGCAAACTAGCTTGGGTCAATGGTTTCTTATTTTCTTGAAGCTTAATGTTGATATTTTGATTATTTAATCATGTTTCTGTTTATTTAACATCTTGCATAAATGTAAACATAATTATTATTGCAGATATTTGTGTCCTATCACACACAGCTCTGAATTTTGTATGTTGGTTTCATTAGTGAATTTTAATTTTAATAATTAGTTGATATAATTTCTAATGTTTTTAATAGTATAATGAATATTATTTCTTGGGCTTACTTGCACTTATCGTGTAAATATAATTGAGTGACTATATGAGAATATTTCTTTATATTTATTTTTTACGCAACCGTTCAGTCGAACCATATTGGCAATGTAAGTACAATCAATTACTAGATATTTGTTTATTTATAACCACCCCTAAATAGATGAATGTATATTATTTATGATAAACACCTCAAAATAACCAAAAAGATGTTGCATTATTTACTATTAATAAGTTATATTCGTGTCCCCTTTGCTCTGAACACTTACAGTTGTCCATACAAATGAAAAAGTTGTACTTTCCGCAGATAAAGAGAATAAAGGAGGATGTCGAGTACTACATAGTGTCGTCACTGGAGCCGGGGTACGAGGACAACGACACGATATACGATGACATTAACGGATTGGACGAGATCGAGCTGAGTGGGGTCGGCCTGCCCTCGTCAGCCACCACAGACAGCAATAACAGCAACGACTCCCCCGGCTCACCCACCAGTATGCTTTCAGGTAAGACACTCCCATCAGTGTTCTAACTATAATATAGCTTTACTGCACCTATTTTCGTAATAGTTAACCCAAACTAGTTATGACTTGATGACAAATGGTTACTGGCTCTGATGGCCATCTATTAGTGTCCTCAAATAGGACATAATTATGTTCTATCTAAGGTAGGCAACATTGTTTCTGAAGGCTACTTTGAACACCTCAAGTTAGTATATGTTCTACAGAACAGTACACAGCAGTTTCATAATGCTGAAATAAATTCAAAATAGGTGCCCTGAAGGTCTTTCCACAGTCGAACTACTATAGTCTAGACAAAAAGTCACAGTCAGACTAAGTTTCAACAAAAGCTGAACACTGTTTCTTCTTTCCAGGGACAAGTCCAATCATGTCGCCAGCGTTAGACGCGCACAATCACTCCACAGACTCAATAGACGTCGATAAAAAGAAAAAAGACGAAATCATAACGAAAGTAAGTAAACCGCACCATTATCCGCGCCAGTACATAACATTACACCCCTCTGTAATCATCATTAACTTCAATTTTATTCTCTCAATGGTAAAGTTGTAGTTTGTGGAGTATTGATTTGGAATCTATTTTTTTTTTATATTATTATTCTTGTCGATTATTTTTATTGTCACAGCGGTTAGTTTTAGGTTGTCGGTTGCCGATGCCAATGTATTTTTTATATGGATTTTTATACTCTTGTAGGTAATTAAAAAATAATTTTCACAAAAAGAACACCATTTTAAAAATAAAATTTGACCAGTCCTATAATATTGTCATTAGTTTTTATTATTTATCGTGTTAAGGTCCCGATGAGCTTTGTTTATCAAATAGTGTTGCTAACTATACTCGAATGCATAATTCGGCGAACTTGTTTCACAGATAATGATACCAGGTATTCACACGAATTCGATAATAATCCCGTTTATCGAAAATTGCATATTAAACTGTTTAAAATTGATATAAATCGTAAATAATAAACTATTTTACATTTTGCTTATAATAACGAAACGGGCTAATATAAGTCAAAACATTACACTATGGCAACATTTGTGAACATTGAACTGTCAAAATAAGTCACCGAACTTTGCGTTCGAGTATATAAAGATTAGTAGTACAGGAAAATAAAATTGCAATAATGAAAAAAAAACATTTCACGAGCTTATTTTCAATAATGTAAAAAACCGTCTGGTCATACAAT
>DWOQ01000574.1:0-10996 GCA_018251115.1 Codatractus alcaeus
TACTTTTATGCACAAATCAATCACTAACATTGCAAAAATTGTAAAGTACAAAATAACTGTACCAATATTATAATTTTCTAAGTATATATGTGCTAGTCTTAACATTTTATAATTACAATATACTTGTACGATTATAGTTGTCATATTATTATCATTACACATTAAAAAGTTGCAGATTAATTCAGATGAAAATATTTTGACATCTGTCACATTCAGACAGCCCTTCGGCAAACGAAGCTAATTTAAAGATTCGCCTCGGCGTAATAAGGTTGTAGAGGGAATTACGTGTGCTCGAAATTTTTGAAATCATTTTCAATATTCAAACGGGAGCCTGTCAAAATATCATATGGAAATAGGATAATCTTCGCAAAATAAACACAAAACAATCAACATTCGGTTTTGATAGGTCAATTAGTGGAATAAATATTTTAATTATCAAATGAGGTAAGGTGAAACAGTAAGGTGATGAAATTTAAAAATGTAGATTATTGTTTACAAAAGTGTCACAATATTTTTGTATGTGATTTTAACAACTTGAAATAACCAACAAGAGCTAAGACAAATGGTTTTAATGACATTATAAATTCCGTGTATTCCTTTGTTTCGTCCTCCGTTGACCAATATCATATAATAACTCGGAAATAACAATGACACAAGAGTTTTCTAAAAATATACTTCTTAAATCCTTGTAAACCAAGACGCCTCTTACCGAAGAAAATCAGACTTATCACAAGCTTGATGCATCATCATGTCACAACAAGTTCTCAAAGATTACGTTGTATTTACTATTTTACAATGACTTTTGTATATTTATATATGAGACCCACTTTGACGCTATTCGGTCATTTTACATTCTCAATAAATGTACGTTGAATATTTCATATACTGTTGCAAATCTTTGCGTATAAATGAAGCCAATTATAAAAGTTATTTGACTTCCACGAAGCTCCCGGATCTAGAGGATAATTTTTAAATAAAAGCGAGTGTAACGAGGATAGACGATGTATTTCAGCTAAAATGGCGGATGGCTTAATAGGATGGTATCAGTGGAAGCAGCTGTTATGATACCGGCCAGGAGTGTCGCCGCACTCACCCTTAAAGAGATTTTTAGGGGCCCGCAAGTATGGAAAGAATTCTTTAATAAGTTCTTCTTACAGTTGTTAGTCAATTAAGTAAATTAATAATAAAAATTAACATAAACTTTAACAATAATAGTTACTATTTTGAGTAGTTTTAAGTTTACCTCTTGATAATTTAATTACGACCTTATTATTATAACTGTGTAAACCTAAGGTTTAAAAGTTGCGGCAAATAAATGCTAAACTAATATGAAATATTACATCGAGTTTTCAAAGGGAACATATAATTGATATTATTCTTTTTCTCAAATTTCTTTTAGGCAATTTTTGCATACGACTAAGGCAATACTGACAACAGGTTCACGCGAATTTAATATTAACTTTATTTTGAGTCAAACATATTTCGAAATGAAAATTATTACAGAAAGAGTTTTTTGTAAACATGAAAAACGTACAAAATAATGTTACCCACCAACTGAAGCTCTCTCCATGATACGTTACCTTAGTGACTCCAACGTAAAGGCGATCGCTTTTTTCTCGCCCCAACCTTCGAAAAAAATAGGGGAGATTCCTATCTTGTCGCTTCTAATTTACTTATTCCTCTTTTAAAGACTTATTTACCTTCAAAATCCCATTGTGCCGGCGCGGAGCGATCTCCAGTAATAACGAGGCGACCTCTCCAAAGACGTGTCAAACGAGATTTTTTCTTAAAAAAGCAATAACAATTTACATAAACACCCGCTTGTAGTTAACAGTTAATAAAGGAAACGATGTCGCAATTGACGAAGCTGCTCCTTTTAAATGCTTTTTGGATGGAAATGTTGACGTAACATTGTTTTACAAGGCACTTCTTTGCCGGCTTTATTACCGAGCAAACGTTCGGATAAAATTGGATCAATCAACATTTACTGCAGTTTGTTTTTTGTTTTCCTGGAATATTAATTAATATATTGACAAAAATTACTTTGGATAATCCTAAATATACAAAAAACCCGTACATGAGTACAAAAATGTTGTACATTTAAGCTGATTCATTTTCTTTTACTATCTAGACTTTACTCGAAATATTAAGAAATTTTAATATCAAGTTTCTTATTTCTTTATTCATAATGTCTACATCATAGAAACCAATTAAAGCAGATCAATTTTCTTTTGTTTATTGCTTCAATTAAGCCAAGTCTGTACAAATAAAGTTTGTAAATACGCTGAAGCAAATGTTAAAAGCAAAACAATAAATAACTCATGTAGTAAACTAACAAAGCTTGTATTAGACGCAGTGACCTATATTTAAAGGAGTTGCCTGGAGTAATTGTTTCATTAAAACGGACCCGAAAGTTTAATGCCGGCCGCGGGCGCGTATTTGCCTATTCGCTATCGATCCCAGTTCATCAGTCTTCATCTCCCAATATACATACTAATATCAAAATCTCAATAATCTATCAGTGCATAGGATCCCTCTAAAGCGTGAGCTTTAAAGCCTGGATTCGTTATTCCGAAACTTGAACTGGATAGAACCTGGACCTTACTATGTAAGGAAAAAGAAAGTTGCCATTTAATATTATTTGTAGATATTTTAATTTAATTTATATGTAATCATAACGCAACATTAAGTACGTAGAGAATTTATACACAGGCATAACAACATTGACATCGTATATACGAATACGTATTTGATAAATCGGTCTCAGAAATTGTCTTAGATTACATGTGGAAGGTACGGACAGAAACTTGCGCTGAAGTCGAAATTTCTACTCGTATTAGTTTGCCCAAAATTTCACTGCCTTATGACTAGGACTAAAATACTGACACAAGGCAACTGATGCTTTGTTTCCTCTGAAGATTAAGTTGGGTTGGCAATTAAAAACACAAACACCATTTTTATAAAGAACACCTTCGCCTGTAAAATAAATACCTTCATATTAGAAAAGACCTAGACACATTTGGTGATAAAATATGTACAGTTAAACGCTGCGAATTTAATGTCTCCACACAGCTTAATGAGATACTCATACGGTATTCCTATCACCCATTAACACGATGCAATGACGCGGGAGTGACGTAGCCCACCAACCCCTTCCTATTAAAAACTTCCCGTCTTCAACTTCACTAATAGTAATCTGAAACAAAGTTCGCCGGTTCAAGGTCGCAATTTAAAGTTTTTCGAAAAGTTCTTTTCCCGCTCAGTTTTTTATAAGTATATAAATCTTTTTGCCGGCGAAGTTCCACAAAGTTTTTGGCCCAGATTGTCATCGATTTTTGTTTGAAGAGTTTGTTTTTTCATTGTTCTACTTTACTTGTTTGACAGTTAATTCATAAAAACTTCGCCGCCCGCACGATCGATAGCATCGCGCTCTGTTTGTAAACAAATGCCATATTTTTACTACTTGTACTACTTGGTCAATGAATTGAACATAACAACACGAACAAGGGAAAACCAACTTAAAAATTCTCTTAGCCTTATGGATCCGATAATAACAATTTACAAACAGGCATTAATAGATCTAGCACAAATAGATTTCAAAGATAGAAAAAATATATTGCTTTGCTCTAAATATTGCAGATATTGTCACCTATTTGGCAAACTTTATTTAAACGTGTTTATTAGTTCAGTTATTTAGGCTTCAAATTTATATTATCGTTTCATTATATTTTCAGTCGTGTCACTCATATGAATTTTATAAATAAACGGACATATAATTTAACAACGAAAAATCATGTAATAAAGGAGCCGCTCCAGTTCCAATCATGTACTATAGAATTTTTTAGTCTGGAAGTCCAATTGTAAAATACTTAAGTGTAATACTTAATTGTAAGATACATAAGATACTTAAAATTGGACCGAGTTATAGACTACAGTTTCATAGCACTTTCTAGTAGGAGACCGATGCCCAGCTGTGGAACTATTAATAACAATTGAACATATGTATTTAACATTATTGAAATATTTGTATCGCATAAATTACCTGCAACTGAGTAAAAACAAATATATACATTGGCGAATTTTTTACAGGGATGATATAAAAATATCGTTTTCACGCAGCTTGTAAATATTTTCCCCATCATACTGCTATGCATGGAAGTCGGCCGGAGGGCTCTCGTCACCTCGGCCCTGAATATTTTGCTACTCGTACGTAACGCGACCCTCTGTCTCAACTTATGTAAATGCTGCCCTAACACTTTCTCCGTTTTTCTCGCATTTGCGCACAATACGTGCAATTTGATGGCAGCTCCTAGCATTATCCGTGTAGGTAAGCCCTCTCTACGTGGATTTCGAACGTCGAGTGATTTGAACTTTATTTCGGAGATCATGAATAAAAGGCCCCCAGATATTTTACTCTCTTAATAATATGTTAACAGTAAAAATTACAGGATTTTGTACTACTAAATATATTATAATAAGCTTAAGTCCAATGTATGAAATGAACAGAAAAAATCAATGTAAGCAAGGAAACAGTAAAAACCTCCTACTTCTTTCAAATCCTATGCTTGCAAATATCTTTACAAACCCACACAAATACAAGTACAGAATCACAAAGTTAACACGTATCTATATTTATAATTTATAAATACATACTATTTAGATAAATCAGCCACAGGAGAACTCATTATATTTGTACAAAAAGTTACTTATAACTGAAAGGAGAACAAATGTTTGTATTATCAGGAAGTGGAAAAGAAAATAAGAATGATTTAATTTCAACATTAATTGCTACTTGCGTAGACAAAGGAAGCATAATGAATAGCCGTCCCCACTGTCCGTCTCGGCTGATTTATTTCATGACTTCGGATATGCAAATGGCATTAACATTCAAAGACGTAGGTACTCGCGCCCCTTTTAAAGAAATCTCCGTAACCGCACAATGATGCCAATCCTGGGTGAATCTTAATATTTTATGTTGTGTTATTTCTCTTTTCTCTCATCTTTTTCCTTCCTGATATTATTTATTTCTTCGCCGACAATGAGATTCCCACTTTGGCGCGTAATAAAAAAGAATTATTGTTCATCTTTTTATAGCGCACCGTTTTGTTGGATAATATTACCGAGATTGAAAGAGTGTCGGTTTGAATCGTTCGTTTCATTGGTTTTGTTTCTTTTTTTTCCTTAACACGTTAAGCATACCGAATGCTTAAATGGACACTTTATAACTATTATTTATAAGATAAAACGCAATGAAAACGATACATTTAATTGTCTTATTCAGAGATTCAGAGGTATAAGGCATAAGGCATACAGAGATACCTTACACATGTCAACCTGATTATTGGCGAAGAAAGCTCTTGAGTGACCCTAGGTATCTTATACAAATGATATACATGTCACCAACTTAACTTCAGTTACATGTATATCGCTATTTTTGAGCGTAAAAAGTACGTACAGAGCCGGCCATTACAAATAACATACACCCACGTGATTAACAACTCCCCAGAGGTTACCAAAAGAGTGGTACCGAAAAAAATCATCGCGGCCCGCGGCCGGGGAGTGATCGGGCCGATGATTGATCGCCCCGCTAATTGGTTGATGGATGACGGGAGCCCTATCTTCCCCTACAGGTTACTGATATAAACTTACAAATAGAGAAGTTAGTCAATCATACATTGTGATCTGTGTTTATTTTATAACAGTTGTGTAACGTCTAGCTTTCTAGCTTAGCTTAGCCTCCATCCTGTAATCACACAAATCGTAGTCAATAAGTTCATATACATATAATAGACATGCATGAATAAAGCATAACCAGGGGATCAGCTCAAACTTTGTAATAGACGCTTTCTACACTCATAGCCCCACACTACGATTCCCTGTGTCGTGGTTCGATACACACATGAAGAAGATACACAAACACCTAGACCTATAACAGAAATCGAAGTCCATCATTTAAATTTCTGACTGACCGGGGATCGAACCCGGAACCCGGAACCCTCTGCGTGTCAGACCGGTGTGGTAACCGCACCGCCACGCGTGTCGTCGATAATATAAACATAAATCCATGCACATAATGTCATAACTAGGAAAATGTATTTTCATCCGAAATTAAATGATAAAAATACATTATACGCCCTTACCATTCTTAACAGTTTTTCCAAAATAGTTGTGTAATCTTGTGACATGGTAATATATGAACCGCTTTTAATAGAAAATAATTTTGCGAGTATAATATTTACCTTGTAACCGATATTCAAAACTCAGACAACACATCAAACGCAAGTTATTCGTGTCATTACCGCCGTCAATTTAACGAAACATAAATTAAACATCAAATATGTTACATGTGTACAGTATTTCCGAATAGTAATTAAATTCCGGAGCACAAAGCAGTAGATACGCAGCGGAACCTAATTTTCATAGCTGATTAGACTTACCCCACGCGGGATCACACGATTACATCACGGGACCCTATTCCGGACCGTGTGTGAGTATATCAATCATAATATTATACGGTATTTTATAAGTTCCAGAAAATGCCTCGGTGATTATATAAAATACCACAAAAATTAATACTTATATAAAAATTGCTACGTGTTTCTTCTATTTTAGATCTAGGATTATTTATAATTGCCTAACCGCTTGTGGTTTGGCCGTTGAGTCGTATCTGCGTTTTTGTTCATAGATATAACATAGATAAAGTGATGAATTTATATTGAAATTTGTATTTCGATTGTCATTCTATCAAAAGCTATCTTCTATTTTTTCTATTATAACATTTTTTTAATAATTTAATATATTTCACAACCTTTCTCATTTAGAATCGTCGGTACACCATTCAGATGCACGCAAAGTTGTAACTGACATTACGCCATCATCTCACTATTGAGGTCTTAGCCTCTTTTCATTTTGAAATTAAAATTTTTATTGTAATATTCATACCATCTATGTCATTTAGTATAAGAGATTCATCTTGTGTTGAATACGCTAGGACTCTGAATTAGTTGCCGGATGTACACCACGTTACCGTTGTCGTAGTAACATCACGTAACTATACTTTCACTTTGTACAATGGTCGTATCGTTGTAATACCATTTTAATTTTTGTGCTAATTTTTTGTACAGCGTATCTCATTCAGAATAGGGAGTTCACCTTTCTTGCGTAGCACGTCAGTACTGTACCCCTATCAGCTGTCGGATGCACGCCACGTTACCGCTGACGTCGTGACGTCACGTTACATTACACGTCTTCGGAACACGCGAAAAAGCTCGCAATTATTCGTTACTACATGTTATCGTCGAAAATGTTTTTGATTGCTAATTCATCGTAAACAGGCGCAATTAATATTTTAATGTTAATGACTGGGCATTTAAAATGTGACCTATAGGGGCAAAAAATGTAAACATAATTTAATATCGCGTATATTGTATTTGACATTTATATTGTAATACTAATTGTTCTATTAGTATCATTATAATTGTGATACAATACGCGGAGTAATCTACATATTTCATCTATATGTTTGATTGTTTTTTGTTGTGTTGAATGAGCAAGATCATTATCAAATACATAGAGGAATGCTAATGACTATTAAAACAATCAGCAATGAATTTTTAATATCTAAAGTTATTCATTTTTAATTATGTGCCACTACTTAAACGTTCGAAACCGGTCGAACTGCGAAACAGCACTAGCTTTTCGAGCAACCGCTATACTTACAGGGCAAAGAGAGTGCATATAAAAGCCGTCTAGAAAGTTTTCTGTCGCTTCCCGCGATCGATACCGCGGTGAGGTGCGCCGGGAATTACACCCCGGGTAATGAACGTAACAACAGCTAGTTTCACTTGCTCATTTGGGTTATTATGTCATTTTGGAGCTTGTTGCAATTGTAGAGCTCGGAATGAGGAAGCTTTTACGTTTTATGTAGTTTCGTCTGTCGATTCAAGGTAGTCAGGTATTATAATTACTTATTTATGTCAATATTGTCGAACCTCTGAAATGTCGGATATTTTGGGAATGTTTTTGGAGTAGCATTACTGGGATTTTTGCTTGAATTTCAAACAACCAAATTTAATCTAACATTAATAAAAAAAAATCAAAATAAATTATTTATTTTGACGGTTAAAATTTATATTTTTCTAATGTTTCATCTAAATGTATATTTATATTTTGAAAATAACTGCCATACTGTACAAAAAAAAAACAAAGAGATATGGCGTTAGTCCCCAAGGTCTCGTATACGAGCGGCTGACACTCTTTTGAGGGGACTTTTAAGTCGCCCACACGAGTCCGCACGAGCAGTGCCGCAATCTTATCTACGCATATAATAATTTGTACTCTTACGCTGGGGGTCCGGGGTTCGAATGTCAGACACATTTTTCTTATTACATATTAACTTGTTTTAACGATGGAGAAAAATATCGTGAAAAAAGTTAACAAAGATGTATGGTGTCTCGAATTCCGAATTTGGGCAGCGTGATGGACTATGACCAATGAAAATCTTCCTCACTCTGAGGGGATACCGATACCCAGCGGAGCGGAACAGGGTTGATGATGATCCAAAGAACCTGATATCACTTATTAACATTAGTATAATCAAATTGAAGGCGTGTTCCTACATAACGCATTTCATCGGTCGCAAAGGTCTTAATTCTTGCTAAAGTCTGTAATCCCAAGCGGGGCCTCGCATGCGAAGCGATATAGCCAAGTTTCGCTCAATACATAATTGGGACCAAATCCCTATTGGATCCCGAATATAGAGGGACAGGTTTCTTAGTGCGTGTTCAGGGGGAAATTAATGAAATTAACGGGTAGAGTAAATATAAGAAAGGTGCAGGTTCTATCCCTCGTTCACATCCAATTGATATCCTTACACATCAACATGTACATTAGAAATAACAGATCATTAATCTGCTATATATTACAAGTTAAATAGTTTATTATTATTTAGTCGTCAAATTTTATGAAGTTATTTTTCTTATTTTTATTTTAGTTTTGCTAGACATGCTTTAAATTATAGTAGCACAAACATTTCAAATGGAAATACATTGTTTAAATAAACATATAAATAACAAATCTGATACAATTATAAAAACAAAATACTGCGCTGGACCAAAGATTTTAATTCCAAACTCAGACGTGGCTTTAATTATACTCGTTAACCCCGATGTAACCGGCAGGGTTCTTTCATCGAAACTAAAGTGTTTTCCGTGCGCTTCTGTTTTCGTACCGCAATTAAACTGCTGTTGAACTTCTTGCAGCAGTGTTTGCGGAGCACCTGAACGGTCCGCAAAGTTGTGCGGCACAGCTCCTTGTTTGCCTGCTAATTATCCCGACTACCGAGTTGAATCAGCATCCAAAACGCTGACCCTATCTAAATGGTCAAACGGGACTAAAAGCGTTTCACGGCTCCATTCAGCGACGGCTTCCGCCCGCCCCGCCCCGTAACCATAGTGACTGCCCACTCTACGCTATTATTTCATTGTATCAACATTCATATCGACGTCACGTGTAATGTCTCTATTAAACGAGGGGACCGAAGCCAGATTTGTCAGCCTCCTTTCAAATTAGACTCCGGTCCAGCGTTGCCACTTCGCGTGACGTTTAAAATCAAAAGCGCAGAAGGGTTACGTAATCCGGACCTTTTTCGGCGCGACTTGTGTTTGTGTGCACGTCTCGTCTTTTGTCACGTATTCTTAATTAAGGACCGTCGGCTGCCAAGCGACCCCACTCGTCATATTTTAATATCGATTGTGTAAGAACAAGGCGCACATGTTGTATAAATATTTTGAAAAGCGTTGCGGATTTTTGTGAGACACTTGCGAAAAAAGCGAAAATTGAATCTGTTAGCGGCCCCTCTGTTTACGAATCGGAAGCCGAGCCTAATAAACCGCCGCTTAACCTCTCGCGACAAAGCCGATACAAACGGAGTGACATCCCGTCTCTAAAGAGATCTCGCGAAAAAATCCGGCGGCTACGTGTCAAAGACACCGCGAACCGAGGGGCTCTTTGTTGCCTATCGAAATATTTTTTAAAGCTTAACTCCTTAGCGAATTGAGAGATTAAGTCCTTTTTAAAGAGGCAACCGTTCCCAGGGGTCGTCCGTGATCATTCCTTCGGTCCTCATTTCCACGGATGCTCTATTTGATTGTTATTTTTGTGACGACTTCCCATTTTGTCCGCGCCGATGGGATTTGAAGTGACAGTCGACGATTTGCGCTAGAGCGCGATAAGTGTTTTTCTACGTTTTTTGTAAGCAGCTTTGTTAGCGATTTGTGTCTTCTTTGTTTCCAATTTTTCAGTTAACTAATAAAGATAATTTTTGACAACACACTTCCTAATTACAACTTTGTTTATATAAAAAGGACAATAGAAGGGATTATAAAAATAAATATTAGTTTCAATGTCTTAATGATAGTCCCTCCTAATTTTCCCATTGAATAACGTTCTGTTCCTCGATTTGAATATACTCCAACATATGCATGACACAAAACCGCAAGAAAATATGCAAATAGCCATAAGGCAGTAGGTAAGCGCTGGTAAGCCGCGTAATTATTCACATCGGATTTGCAAATCGCGCCCGAAGCGTTTCGTTTCCGCACGCGCGAATTAAACTGACCCCATGGCGTGCGTTTAAATCAAAACACATGTGCTGAGAGCGGCCGGCTTAGTCCGACGCTGATTTTGAGATGTGGGCTTCCCCTTTTTGCATTCCCTCATGGGTCCCTGCGTCGATTCCTTGGCGGGCGATGATCGATACCCCTCCCCCGCCGCCGGCCGCGACCCTCCCGCCCTCTCTCTTAATTAGGACTCGGAATCTGCGGCGGACACACACACTCACACGCGCACCAGCATAATGTTAATCAACTTTCATTATGCACTAAGGAATTATATGGGTACGCCTGAGGAGTGATTATACGAGTTAAGGCCGCGTCCCCGACCAAGAAATCATACTTTATTATGATCATTCCGCATTCGGCTTTACGGCAGCACCTCG
>DWOQ01000575.1:0-10994 GCA_018251115.1 Codatractus alcaeus
ATTCTTCCTTTGTCGCTTAGTAGAGATCGCTTCGAGTTCACGTTCGAAACTAAACTGCCCAGTCGCGGCCCGGTGTGAGCCTTATATACCTCAGCGAAGGTTCTAGATAATTCGCGAAACTAGTCTTGTTATTTTAGTTTACGCTATTTCCCCAAAAGATGGCGCTAGTACCGTCGGCGGTTCCGTAGAACTTTCCATCCGAACATTATGTCTAGAACGTTCGAGGTATTTCCGGAAAATGTTTTGAAAAACTGGGTTATGCGTTCTGTTGTACAACGCTTTCATTTCATGATATTCGTACTCCCAAGACGTAACAATATATTACAACCACACTAAGTGCCACATTTTGGGACTACATGTAATAATATTGTCTCAAATTGTAAACGAGGAATAATTATATGTATTTCATGGGCACCCCAACACTACTTGAGATGGCTTTAGGTATATTAAAACGTATTTTGCCGATCTATTTGACCTAGATGACCTAGATAAATTTGAAAAGTAAAACAATATCATAAATAGCTATAAATTTTCATCGGAATAAAAAGAACTATTTTCGTAAAGCCAAGACTTTAAAAATAATAAGTATCTATCCGTAACATCTTATTGATCGAAAACATTATAATGGAATTCGTAATTCCATCTTAAAATATTTTCAGAGAGATTCATTAACCATTCAAAAATATGCTCTTTGAAGATATCACTAGAGAATTCTTCCCGCTTGTACCGGAGCCCTACACTTGTGACCCCTTTAATACATATAGCATCCTTGTATAACATATGCGCAAAAGTGACGGAGGATTTGAAAGCGTATGATTGCCACTCAAATTGTGCTTTAACTGGCCATGGGGCTATTATACGCGTCGTTTCGGTGCATAGACTAATTCCGTGATGCATAATGTGTCATGAATAATACTGTATGCGTTTTTAACTAACATGACTACAATTTAGGAGTATTATCGTCACTTCTTCTCCATAACGTAACACCTTGTGAAGTGGAGGTAGATTTTGTTGATGTTCAAAAAGTATTCTGTAAGAATCTACTGTAAAATATTTCGACTTTGACTTTGACTTTGACTTTAACTTTATATTATATTAGTTATGACTTGTGATAGTGAGATAATTAACAAGATGGTGCGCTGTACCATTTTAGGTGTACACGCGTTATATTTAAAATTATTATTACTACTAGAGACCAAACATTACAGCGGAAAGGTTATTTGGGCTTAACCTCTAGCGTACGTGAATGTCGAACCGCATTACATCATTCGTAAACACTGTTAAAGCCATTTCTTATTTTAATTTCAGATTTTACAACGCAATATTAAGTTTTATCAAAGACGTTTAATTTTTACAAATGCATGAAACTTAGTTAAGGAAACTAAATTACGATATACCGATACCTCATTCATGTGTGTGTATGACTATACGAGTGTATGTGTGTGTGTTTACTTTTAAATATATAATACACTATATATACACGATTGTGCCGTTATTAATATTTTTTATAAGGTGTAAGTAACCCCATATAGTCATTTGATATACATTTGTTGAATTTCGAAAGTGCATTCACCTACTATGATAATATGTGAAACAAATAAAATTACCACTAAAATGTTGATATACGCTTAACAGATATTGAAAATAGAACATTTGAAATCATACAAAATTCAACGCCCGATACTCGTTAACTTTTAAAATTCTTACCGAGCAATCTGTTCTAGGTGTACAGAATTGACATTGACAGCATGAACGTAAGCAACGAACGGTAAATTGAACTTCATAAAGTATTTAAATGCATTTATTACATGTGTTATATAACATGTATCGTAAATATTTTAGATTGCAGCTCCTCCTTATATTCACTTTAATTATGCCAAGACATATGATGAACAAATGAAAGTTTTTTTTCACGAATTAATATTTAAAAAAGCTGCTTCCATATTTTTTATATCATTGAAAAATAAAATCAGTTCACAAAAAATAAAGAGGTACTGAACTATATTGTCTTTACATTTTTGTTTATGTAAGATAACATTACTTTAAAATAATATTATATATTAAATAATGATGTGGTATTTGAACGTAACTCGAAGTTAATTATATTTGTGAACAAATGGCTTATAGTTTCATACAGTTAAACAGTGGCCCAGCGGGCTTTAAGCAACTTAGAATTGCTGTACAAACAGCCCCTGTGTGGTCCCTCGCGATTACAGTGACAATTGCTCGGCAACAGTAAAAACGCTCATATGTCCTCTATTCTCGAGGGTAAACGCGTATTTTTTGTTTTCCCCTTTCTTGTAGTTTACAGTACAAGTTTCCCCTGATGTTTGTTTTGTGTGTTTGCTGCTTGTGTAGGGAATCGAAATAGTCCTGCAAATGTCCATGGACAATATATTGTGGATGTGGGAATTGATGGATTCTTTTTTGATATGTCTGTTTCTATATACGAGTAAAAAGATATTCATAACGTTCTACGTTTGACGGACATCATCCGATTGGAACACGGGTGCGCAAATGCTTATGTATGATGGTGGAAAATCATAGATATATCAGGAGGAAAAAGTTGCCTAGAGTCCCTTTGTTTATTTATTATTATTTTGTTTTATTTATCATTTATTTTGCCACTTTAAATTTATTTAATTGTATTGATTGTGACATCTCTCATTAAAATTTCTTTTAAACTTTAAAAATTTGGAATTCCACGACCTGATAATAAAAGTTTAAAAAGCAATAGAAATAATTACAATGAAATACTACTACAGGTTAAGTAGAGGCCACACACGCGGAAGTTTTACTTATAACATCGCGTCGATGTACAAGTGCTTCCAATAGATTTCTAAGAATTCTTTTTTGTCGGGTTGTATTTTTAGCCGGCCGTTGACTTTTTTATGAAGTAGAAGTAGCAAACGCGATTGCAATCCACCTGATGGTAAGTTGCCACTACCGCTGGAGATTTATAATCAACCACAGATTGGATCGGAGTCGCTGACATCGGCCACAGATGCGTTGTTATCCCATAGAGCTAATTTTGAACCCTGCATATATAAGAACCTCTTCTCACCTTTTACCACACCTATTATTTAAAGCATCTTCCTTATATTTATTGAATGAAAATGGCTAAACCCAAAACGTGCGTTAAATCTACTTACATTAACTTCGTTTTCGCCAATCTCGTTGTCCAAATTAATGTTACCATCACCTAATTGCAATGGCTCCGGCGTAGGTTCAGCCGTTTGGCAATAAGTAGTAATTACGAACATTTTTTTCTAATTAACATGCAACTGATCCGTCTACCATCGCAGTCGTAACCTGTAAGTGTAAGCGCTTCACCGTCCGACAACTATCAGCGGCGATGTTCAGCGTTCATCTAAGATGTAAGCGTACTGGGTGTTTGGGTTCTATTAGCGCCCTATGGACACGAACCGAACAGAAAATCGAAAAACGCCCATTTTGCCGTCGGCTGACGTCGCGTCACGCCATCCGTAGCGAATGACGTCATCACACTCTTATAGCGAAGGCAAAAAAGGCCCTATAGACCGCGATTCCACGTCGATATCCTCACATGCAACGAGGCGGACTAGCCTAACTTGACTGGGCTATTCTAAGCCGACTTGTTATATTTGATACTACCTACAACCTTTACTATGTACCTGACAATTGGTTAGCCGATAGTGTCAGAACTGATAGACATTCTGTAGTGATTGTGTCGTATTAATAACATGAATGTACATGGAATTGTTGTAAATTCATAAAACTCAAGATTGGGCATGAATACCACCCACCACTTAGTGTGAGTTATCACCATATAATCATGATCATCTTAAAAGTAAAAAAGATGCTTTAAAAGAGCCCCACACTAGGATCCCCGTGTCGTGAGTGTCATGTACACACACAAAGACGATGCACAAACACCCAGACCCAGAACAAAAATCTAAATTCATCACTTAATTTCTGAGTGGCCAGGGATCGAACCCGGAACCCTGCGTGTTAGACCGGTGTGGTAACCGCACTGCCATGCGGGTCGGCAAAAGTAGGTTTTTAAATAAAATCTGTTACGAAAATGTTAAATTAGCAAACATTTTCAGCCACAACTCCTGGTGGTCTGGTGGTGAGATACTTCTGCCAAACCGGTATTAGCATTTTAGCAGCAATATAATTGCCGTTTAATAAAATTGCCGCTGTACTGTATTACAATCGGTTGCCTCATTTCTATACAAATTCGTGCGTTGCTTAATCTCCCTCCAACACGTAATATCTTCCTCCCATCTAGAAAAACTCCCAAGTTTAATAGTTTGCTTTTATTATGTAATTTATTATGTTTTAATAAGTATTGAAAGTCTTCGCTATATTCCGTCCTTTGTACATATTTTATTATAAGTGATTTCGCCCGCTTCAATTCATGTAATGTGAGATATGGCGGCAGCTGTTTATTTGCGGTCTGTTTATTCATACCTACACGTTTATTAAATGCAATGAACTTTATAGCTCGAAGTATCCACGCTATAATCCTTATAACTTTGGTTAATGAACTTTTTGAGGTTAATAACGACTTTATTATGCTATTTTCACTTCTTTGAACTACGTTTACGTGTTTCGTTTTAAGCTCTTCTTCTGTCGAATAGCTAGTACTCTCTTTTTTATCTTTAAACGTTTTCAACCACTCAGGTCCTCGCCACCACAGAGTATTGTTTGCTAATTGAGAGGCTAACAGCCCTCTGCTTGCAGAATCTGCAGGGTTTTCGCTTGATTTTACATAACCCCATTTGTCGGCTTGTATAACCTCTGTTATGTTTGTGACTCGATTAGCAACAAATGTCTTCCAACGACCTGGATCACCTTGCAACCAACTTAAGACCACCATGGAATCTGTCCAACAATATACGTCGGTACCTCGACATTTTAAACATTCTAAGATCTTTTTCATTAATTTTGATAACAAATGCGCTCCACATATTTCTAATCTAGGCAAGGAGATGGTTTTATTACACGGAACTAATCTGGTTTTAGCTGCTAATAAAGTAACCGCCACGTCATTTTTGCTTATTATACGTGCATATATAACGCATGCGTAAGCTTTTAGGGATGCGTCACAAAAACCATGAAGCTGTATGACGTCATTCTGCATACAACCTATCCATCTCGGAATCGCACAATTGCTTAAATGATTTATGTCCAATTTTATTTTCATCCATTCTTTATTAATCTCTTCAGGCATTTGATCATCCCACTGTAAGTTTGCTAACCAAACGCTTTGAAAAATCAGTTTTAATTTTGTAGTGAAGGGTGCTATCCATCCCAGTGGATCAAAAAGCTTCGAAATCTCACTTAGTACGGTTCTTTTTGTGTTTGTCTTACTGTCAATGGAATATTTGAAAGTAAACTTATCATTTTTAGGGTTCCAACATAAACCTAACGTTTTTGTAGCAATATTTGACTTAAAATTAAACGCTATTTGATCTTCCCCATTTTTATCTTTTATACACTCTAGTAATTTCGGCTCGTTTGTTCTCCATTTTCTCAATTGAAATCCTCCAGAGCTTAACAAGTTAACCATATCCTTAATTAACTTCTTGCCACTTTCGACATCAAAAGACCCGTGCAATAAGTCATCCATATAGAAGGCCTCCTTCAATATGTGTGCTGCTTCTGGATACCTGCTGCTTTCATCAGTTGCTAATTGCTGCAAGGTCCTCATGGCTAGAAAAGGCGCTGCTTTCGTACCGTAAGTTACAGTAGTCAACTGAAATGCTTGTATGGGCTGCACTGGTAATTCTCTCCACACTATCTGCTGGTACGGCTGATCTTCCTCGTGAATCAAGATCTGGCGGTACATTTTTTCTATATCCGAAACAAATGCGTATGGATAGATCCGCCATTTTACAATTAAACATTGCAAATCCTTTTGTAAATTTGGCCCCTTAAACATCATGTCGTTTAAGCTGTAGCCACTTGACGTCTTCGCCGATGCGTTAAATACCACTCGGAGCTTGGTGCTAAGGGAGTCCAATCGTAGTACCCCATGATGTGGTAGATAACATGCTGGAGATGTACTGTTGCTTTTCGCTGGTACCATATGCTGCAATTCTATATATTCGTTTATAAATCCTTTATACTCCTTGGAAAATTCGTTATGCTTAACGAACCTTTTCTCCAAGTTTTTCAGCTGCGCTATTGCTATATTTTTTGATTGTCCTATTTTCTCATGTGTATCAGGTTTCATAGGCAACCTAACGACATACCTTCCATTTACGTGGCGCTGCGTGGTTGCCGAATAATATTCCATACACGCTTTATCATCGGATGATAACTCAGGCTCCTCCTCTAGATCTTCCACTTCCCAAAACCTCTGAATGCTCTCAACGTTTGTCAAAACAACGTTACATTGGAATGACTGCATCTTTCCAAACAAGATCCACCCAAGTTGAGTCTGTTCTGCTAATGGTTGACTGGGTTCATCGCCCCTACAAATGCCACCCATTTTTATCAAAGCGTATATGTCAGATCCCAGCAGTAAATCAACTGGACGACTTAACCAAAATTCCTTATCCGCTAAGTTTATGTTTTGAATAAACGGCCACGACGGTTTCGTAAAGCTTGTGGAAGGCAAATTTTTTATTAAGTGAGTCATTATTAACGCATCTGTACTAAACGTAAAGTCATTATAAATCGAGCTACACGTTAGACTTATCATACCTTTACAATTACTTTCCTTTTCCCCTAGCCCATATACTACGCCACGGCAAAAAGATCGTTTTACACCCAAGAGCTGTGCTGCATTTTCCGATATGAGCGATATCTGTGATCCTTGGTCTATTAATGCTCTTAAAATCATATCGGTACCATTTCCGGCTTTAACCTTTATTAAGGCAGTGGCTAACAAAACTTCCGACGATCCATTTTGAGACACGTGTATATTATTCACGGGTTCATGAACTTTTGCAATTGGCATCGAATTATTTGCTGACGGCTTTGGTTCAGTAAAACATTCATGAAGCAGGGTATTATGTTTTCCGTGGCAACGGTGACATCGTTTTGTTGAATGGCACTGTTTGCTATTATGTCGAAATAAGCAATTAAGACATAATTTTAATTTATTCGCCGTTTGTAACTTTATATCCTTAGGCATATTGATAAATTTTGTACAGTTCGGGACTCCATGTTCTTCTTTGCATATTGCACATTTAGTAGAGCCTACATGATAAGATTTGGGATAGCTATTACTATATGCACGGACACCTGGCTTTGTTCCGTAATTATAGGATTTCGAATTAATATTCGGAGTTAATTTTAAAGAGTGCTCCTGCTTTCTGCGGGAGGATTCAAGGCTTGTAAATTTATTTTCTAAATATACCAAAAATTCTTTCAAAACTGGTAGCTCTCGCGAGTTATTTAATGAATCTATATAGTCATTGAAAGTGTCGCTATCCAGCTTCTGAGATAAAATATGTATCAAGATGGGATCCCAGCTTGTTACATCGACTCCTAAATTAGTGATGGCATGTAGACTTTCCAAGGTGACGTCATGTATTCTTTTTATTTGGACCGCTGACTGCTGAGACATATTAGGTATATTTAATAAGGTATTTAAATGAGATGTAAAAATAAGCTTCTTATTATTATAGCGATTATTGAGAATCTCCCAACAAACATTGTAATTTGAAGAACTTATCGGCAGATGTTGAATGAGTCTCTCGGCTTCTCCGCGTAGTTTGCTTTTAAGAAACTGCATTTTTTGAGCTGGTGATAACGATGGATTGTTATGTATAGCCTCGTTAAACAAATCTTTAAACGACGTCCACTGCTGGTATGTACCAGAAAATATTGGAATGTCCATTTGAGGAACCGATTTCTCCCTATGCGATACAGACCACATTTTTTGATTGATGGATTTCTTTAAATTGATAAAAGTATTTTCGTGCTTAGTAAACTCCATCTCATACTCCTCGTCCTCTCCGTTTAGCTCCATATAAATATCCCAGTGAAGGGAATCAATAGCTGACCAACGTGATTGTAATTCCTTTAACACATCATCAAACTCCCACTTTTCATTCATGCTTTCCAACCGAATATTTCCGGCCGTCCTCATAAATGCTGTGAAATTGACTTGTTGCTTACGTAGCATATCATCCAACTTACTTGTTACTCCTTTAGCTACGAAGACTCGTGAACACCCGGCCTTCGTTTCCCTTGGTTGCTCTATCGGTCCAGACACCTCAGACGTCTCCCCTGGCTGCTCTGCTGCTATTGCTGCTGCTGGTCGACCTAACCCTATCTCTTGCTGCTGTTGGTGGATTATATCTCTTGCCGTTTGATATAATTGTCTCGTGCTCTCATAATCCGAGTTAATAAAATAAGGATGATCTTTAATGCCAAACTTACACAGGTCTCTATGATTCTTCTCATAGTCTGCCCAATAGTTTTGTAACAACTCCAACCGTCTTCTGAAGTAGTCACATGTTCTTCTTTCTCCCGCTGTTTTCTTCAGATTAATAATAAATTTTGCAATAGCTTCGTTTATTACGCTTTGATTGTCACAGATAGCTTCCATTTTTATTTAGAGATGCAGTTGGTTAAATAAATGGAAAATTCTTACTTGGACAACGTGGCTTATTGGTGAGTTCGCACGACGCTCTCTCTACCTGCTGCTGCTTACTCTCGGCTCCCGGCTGCTGACTGCTTCCCCAATAGTCTGACACTGCTCACGCTCACTGATCTATAGATCACTTGCTAAACGGGTTACCAAGTTTAAGGTCACCACGTTTTCGATCGCCACGAGGTAGAGCCACGTGGATTCGCGAAGTCTAGTTATACGCAAGGCCCCGCTTTTTTGACCTCCACCGCGCGCTGGATCAAATAGCTCGAAGGACCAAAAATGTGCAGTCCAAAGACAGCACAAATAATATGCTTAATTAATGTTGCTTAAATATATATAATTTTAAATAAATGCTATTATATCTATTGGAGTGTGTGTACGCTACGAGCGAACTATGCGAACTGCTCGGGCAATGCCCCGCCGCGTGACCACGCGTTAGCTGACGCAGCACTACCCATTGTACGGTGTGCCACACCGTACAGGTGTGGTTGCCGGCCATACTTAAATATGAGGCGAACATCTTAGTCCTCAAGATTGGCAAAGCATCTGTGATCAAACTTAGGTATGATTTAATTGTACTTAAGGATGCTTACTTATGTTCATGGGTGCCATTTACCACTTACCATTAGGTGGTAGCATGTTCGTCCGTCGTTGGTATTTGAAACACAATTTTCCGATCACAAAAAGCTAACAACCAGACATTCAGTAAACGAAAGTTCAATATAGCTACGGATTTATTATAATAAAAATTCAAATAAAACTGCATAAACTGAACGTTGAGGTCCTCTGGGACGGTGCGGAACAGACGTTCAACAGCCGCTCAATTAGACCTTTTCAAACTTAGCTGCTCATAATAAATCACGGGCACTGTACCGCATAGCAATATATATTTTTCTGGACTTAAGTAATTTTTATTTATAAGTTGTGTGCAAATGATGGGTTTAATTTATTTAAAGGTGAAACTATTTGTGATTTGACTCTACCTGCACCATGGTTACATCAATTTTTATATAACAATAGCGGAGTTAAGCACTTCAGATGATTTGGTGTGTGTGCCGCTGCTGACACCAGGTCTCTTTCCACCACTGAGGAAGGCCTGAAGAAGGCCTAGAGCGCTTTGGAAATTGAGTAGTTGCCAACCAGTGTAGGATGCTCTGAAGCAGCCCATTAGGCATCCGACAAGGTTTAACGACTAATCCCAAGATAACAACCGGGATCGTTGGCCGGTTCCTTACGTGCCCCACTTACCGGAAACGCGCATGTAATTTATCCACTAGCGGTCACCCATCTCACTACCGAGGTTGAGATGTACACCAGCCGCGTAGCGCAATTTAACTAGAATACTAACTGGCGTACAAAGTCGTAAGCGACATAAGATATAAAATTGTTTTAAAAACTCAATAAAGGACATATTTCAATCAAACTGAAAATAATTGATAAGAAACATTAGGCTACCCAGATTGAATAGTCTTTTATAAATAATAATTATCCCTGTTTATAATTAAATATACAACACTACATACACAATACATAAATACATTGGTCAGAACCAATACAATAATAACACAGAATCTAGAATTATACGAACACAACACAATTCCCTGAAATGGGCTCTTCAACTTTCTATAAAAGCTATTCAAAGCTATTCAACTATTTAATTGGAGCTATTCGTGGTCGCTTCGAAATAAAACTAATGTCACGATGCGCATCAGAGGATTTATTTCTCCAACTGAAGAGGAAAACTTAGTGAGCGAAGTAATTGCAAGTTAAGGAAAGTTTTCCTTTGTTTCAACTTTATCGTGGTATCTTCAATCTAGTTTTACAGCAGTTGGTTCCACATATCGATTGCGATGTTAAAAAGCTGGTAGTCTAGTTATACATCCGTCTGAAATACACGGTTCGGGGTTCGAATCCCATTTCCACACCTCTTTTTTTTAAATCCTGTATTATTACGTATTAAAAATCGTGGGAAAATCCATATTTATAAAGAAATCTAAACAAGAAAGTTTTCAAAGGCGTGTGAATTCTGCCAGTGCTAACTTAGCCAACGTGGTGGACAATGACTTGAAGCTTCTCATTATAACAGAAGAGCTGCACAGCAATAGGACAGAAGAGAAGACGATAAATGCTTGATTTAAAATGGTTACAAAGACCAAATACGCTTTTTGACTAATTGTTGTCAAATCATTTGAAACTATCCATACAAATAAATAAAATTGGAGTGTCTGTTTGTAATAATAAAATAGACGCTTTTTACTACATGTATATAAATATATACAGGGTACATATAAGAAAACAACATTTTTTTAAATTTTTGTCTGTCTGTCTATTTGTTCCGGGTAATCTCCAAAACTACTGGACCTATTTTAATCGTTTTTTCACCAATCGAAAGCTACGT
>DWOQ01000576.1:0-10982 GCA_018251115.1 Codatractus alcaeus
TAGTATAATATTTGTACACTTTAAAAAGTATATAAATATCAAGTTTCTAATTATTTTCGTTTCAAGTTGTTTAAGATTCATCATCTAGAGCAAAATAAACAAGTTAGCTACGCTTTGATGTAGCATTCATTTAGGAGAGATATTTTTGTAAGACGCAAAATATTTAATGTAAAGCCAACTCGGATACATATAATAAATGACTCTTTAAAATTCAAATGAGACAATTGTATTTGCGTACCGGAGCGATCAGTACGGAGTCTAAGGTTCTGGGTTTGATTTCCGGTTGGAATTTTATTTGAATGTCAAATAATTCTTTTTTAGGTTTTAGGGTGCCCACGTGATCCTATGACTGCACCCCGCTGCCATTTGTCTGTGTGAATTCATGTATACACGACCTACATTAACGATGATATCAATCTGCTTTACACAGGTTCCGAGTCCGGTCCCTGACCAGCCATACATATAAATAAATTTAATGATTTCTAGACAAATAACAACAAATGCAATAAACATTAGATAAGCGCAATTATATAGACTCAATCTTTAGTATTAAAATTATTCCGAGTACTAAGAGTCACTGTATTTTTGTTAATAAAGGCCATACTTTTTAATTCCGACACATTTCGAGTTTGTTAGACAACAGAATGTACAGAAATTAAATTATTTTAACATCCTGTAGTTTCACAGTGGTTTTGGTACATCTCTATGCAAATGGAATGCATAGGGTTTGCATTTTGTTATTTTTTGTGCCGTTTTTGTGGTCATACCTATCGCATGTTCTGTTACGGAATGTAGTTTATTTTTTAATAATTTTGTTTAAGATAATGGCATTTGCTACGTGAATGTTAATTTACATTTTGTTTGTCTCTTATTAATTAATAACTTACTTAGCAGTATTGTTTCAGCTTCTGTATTCTGGTTAAAATAATGCATGTTATGGATATGGAATTTCGTATGAATATGTGAATAATATTTTATCGATTTCAGTTTTTTAGTGATAAGTTGTTTAGGTCCAATGATGTATATTAGATTACTAAGAACTGTAAAAGGGAAACACAAATAATTACCAGGTAACAATTATCCGAAATTAGTGTGAAGTTTTTTGCCGGATTACGATTCAAGTTACGGTTTCAGTTAGATATACTTTCCGAATACGGTAGTTTTGATTATAATTACGGAGTTCCATAACATCCCCGGTTTGAAGCAAACTTACTTAATGGATTCAAACTTAGTACCTACGTACAGTACCAAATACATAACCGACTTTAAGTAGTACAAGTATATATAGGGAACTATTAACGTAATCTACCCCATTAAAGCAAATGATAGTAAATTTTTAATTACCGCGTTATAACCACAAAGACCCGCGTAGCGGTGCGGTTACCACATCTGACACACAGGGTTCCGTGTTCAATTCCCGAATTTCAGAAATGCGAATGATGAATTTAGGTTTCTGTTTTGGTCTGGCTGGGTGTTTGTGTATCAATGTACATGGCTCCCATGATACAGGGAATCCTAGCGTGGGGCTACGAGTATAGAACGCGTCTTTTTAAATATAACTTCAGAAAAATTGGAGTGTTGGTTGGTTTAATTTGAAATCCGAAGCCTCGTCGTTATAACAGCTGTTACCGCGAATTCGTATGCTTGATGTTAACACAAATACCCATAAGATTCTAAACCATAACTTCATCTTAACTTATCTTTACATCTCTAGCAGCAAAAACATAGGGCTTCTATATAAAGTTACAAAAGCTTTCAGATTGACTAAATTATAATAAAAGGAAATTGAGTCCCTAAGGCAAAACTCTTAGCCGATGTCTTTCACATATAAATTACCTGCCTATTTTTAGCATTATATGTCCGTCATTCATAGGTCCAGTGGTTTTCGAGATTTTGTATTTAGTTAGCGAGGGAGTGAACCTTTCTTTTGTATATACAAGTATACATTATAATATGAAAAGTGGAGTAATATGTACTCATTTTACGGGATATAAGAATTTTATGCTATTATTAATGTGAGTTTTTTTTAGTTTTACCGCTTTTAAAACAGGGATAATTCTTAACACCTGGAAGATGTTACAGTTAGAAGCTTCCTGGAAGATAGCACGTGTGTACTGTGTTTGTACAATAATGAAATCTAATATTCTTAATGCAAATCTGTATTGTCTTGCAGAATATTAAACAATACAGAGGACACACTGTGCCAAGTCCACAAAGATTATTTATAGGTTAATTACTAAGGCAAAGATGTTAAAAACAACTGAATTTCATCGCAAAACCTGCATTTAACCTTATTCCGTCTATTAAATAGAGACTGTACCGAAAGTATCATAAATACCATGCAGTATAGAAAATAATGGTTGTACTATTTAATGTTGTGATAATCGTTATGGCAGTAATTTACATCAACAGTGTCGTCTATATTGGCAGCAAAATAAATCAACAGTGATTCATCCTTAAAAGTAAAAATAATAAAATATCATTACATTTTTTTTCAGCTATTTTCCCATGCGTTTATTTTTTTTCAGGCGTCATTGTGTGTAGAGTTTGTTTTTGTTCGCCTTACAGTATTTTTCTTTGGTTGATCATTCGTTCATAAAAAGATTACCGTCATCTGCGTAAGACTAATTAATCTTTATTACTTTATTTCTATAACAGGAACGCAAGATAATCTACATTTATCACTTTGAATAATTATTGTAACGACGACCTTCGAGAATGTCACAATATAGCGTATCGCGGCGTATTCCTATAGCGGTGTTTACTGCTATACTTTTATACTTTGCGTTAATTAAAACTTAGAAACTTAAATGTAAACTTTAAATAATTTTTTCACAGATTCGAAGTGAGAACTCGCGCAAAATAAAGCGAGAGAACACTTGAAATGTAAAGGACCGAGGCGGGTTGTTTACTAAGATTGTATCTTGCACTTATCTGCCTGCGTCGTCCTATTTTCCGTCCTTTTCATTTAGACTGGAAAGTTAATTTGCTAGTTAAAACTTAAACTTAGTCTTAAAGTTATCTGTGAAAAATATATAGTTAACATTTCATAATATTGTACGGCGTATGTTTCTCTTTCATACCCGCGTATCTTTTTGACTACATATTATAATTTCACAAATAAGGTATCATTTTAAACCTCTTGATTGTCGGCTAGTTATAGACTACTAGATGTTTCACTAAGCGTAGTAGGGCCCTCAAGATCACAGAAAGTATTAAGGCAGGGTGACATGAGAAAATGGGAATCCTCTTAAAATCCCAAAACAACGTATTAAATTGAAGTCGTTTATTTATTAAACGAAAAACCTAATTCAATAGTTAGTGAAAACGAAATTCGGAGAACAATATTATTTTGTGTCGTACGTTCATAGCGCGGTTTTTCCGTCTGGTTTTAGTTTTGTGTTTTTATTTTTTATTTATAGTGTAGTGTAGTTCTACAGCCGTTATTTATAACTGTTGTCACACGTCAACCGTCGTGATATCTATCGCTCGCTCGTTATCATTGAAAGCCAGAACTATGGACGTCGCAATTTATTTGGTGAAAATGGAAAATGATTTTCGTATTTCCGTCACCAACGCTTCGGTTGCTCGTTATTTTAGCATTCTTAATTGATATCGCTATTATCAATCTGAAACAGTTTGCCAGTTCCGGTTTAAATCTTCTTAAAATAAATATGATGAGTCAAAATTTATTTTCACAATTCCATTTATATACTACAAAAATTCGTTTTAATATCTATCTAGCTAGAAAATCGTTATAAAGTATTACAGTATCACACTTCATGTGGGTCACACGTCACCGCAACGGCAACAGAATTGTGATAGGCGTTGAAGTTGGCGATAGATGTAGATAATATAAGTAACTGTTATTATTACTGAAGATTTTATTTTACTTTATTATTATTATCGTTACAGCGGTCACCGTAGTACACGCTCTGCAAAAATGTTATGTCAACTTAATACGCTTCATAAAATACACTAAGGTTGTATTGTGACAGCGTAGCTTTAGAATGGGCCTCCTGGACACCTTTTACATACGAAACTAAAATTGCTACTGTAGCAAGGCACCTTTATTAATAAACATATTTTTAAACTATACTATAATAATATGCAGATGACTCTTAAGCGTTTATAACGGTTACCTCAAGCAATAAATAACCGAAGCGCAACTTAGCAAAATTAACTTATTCGTAAGTTGTTAATGAAGACTCAAGTTATGAAAATCAATTATCTGCTCCTAAACCAACTTGCGGAAGTTTTGTCACGCGGAGACTTGTTGATACATGACATTACTTATATGTGTATCCTTGTCTTTAGAAATTACTATACATTATTAGGATACTATTATTACCTAAATATGTAGCAGTTAATCCAGTGGGTGTTGTGAATCTCGAGTCCTTATAAAATCTCCAACTGATATTATTATCACATTCTAATAGTGATTTGGGCCTATTCTAATTTATTCATTACCTATTAATGAGGACTCGAGTTTTATAAATAATTCATTTGTTACCGGCTCGTGTGGAACCGTTCACGAAAATACATAAACACGTTCTTGTATACGTAATTGTAATTACCGTTGACAAGTAATCAGAACGGAATATTGATGTGTATGCTAACATACGTCTGCCAATTTATTCATAACTAGTTGATGAACACTCGAGTTTTGAAAATCAATTATGTGCTCTTAAACCACTCCAGGGAACTTCCGTCACGTGTGACCTTAAATATTCAAAACTTGAATTAAGTATGTTGTATTTCAATATACATCATTATTGATATTTTTAGGATGATTACGATTGTTAGAATTCGCGAATATAAAATTCGCTTCGTGGCAATGTAACATGTGAGGAGAAATGCATATGTTGCTGTCAGAGTTATTACAAAAATGTCTGTCGAATATTCGTTTTATCTGTAAATAAATTTAAATATCATGCTGTTTCTGAAAACTGAATCATTACTATTAAGGTTCCGATGTCAGTTTATCCGTCTGTCTCAGGACTATGTTCTTTGCATCTTAATAGGTAGACATAATTGTTACAAAGTATGTACAACAGCTGCTATGACAAAAAATCATAAAAAAGAGGAATAGAAACTTTTAAAGTAATAAAAGTTGATTATAAGTATATACGCCATTTACTTTACCATTATGACGATCCACCACCTATAAAATTGTAATATTTCGTTATTATATCCGTATTTATATGTGTCTCGCTTGCCATACGACATACGACACTTACGACACTTACGTATTTATATGTGTCTCGCTAGCCATACGACATACGACACATACGACACTTACGACACTTACGTATTTATGTGTCTCGCTTTCCATAAGACATGCGACTTTACATACGACTTTTTTGGTGTTTCTTGCTCAATTTTAATGACAGTAATAGGGAATCCGTCGTACGCGAATCCAACTCCCACTTGACTAATATATTTTTTTTATTATTACTTCCTCTTCGTGTTCCAATTTTCATTTTAATACAATTTTATTTCGTAGCGCTACTGAGGTCCATACAAAACACTTTTGTTAATTTCTGTTGCTTTGTACAATCGCACTTTATAGAGGTGGAACTTGGTGACAATCCATATACATACTAAAATTAGCTGAACACGTAAATTGATTAATTATAGACAGCTCTCGTGTCGGTAATTACGGTGGGGCTCTTATCCCACTTGAGCTCTCGATCATTACGATGCATGGTCTTTGAAGATATGAATATGCCATTTCTACCAAGTAGCCTTATCAAGGTTCCTTTTCTATATGCTAAATTATAATTTCAAATTCATGTTAAATTATTAAAAGATAAATTTTCACCCGTAATTTGTAACCCGATCACGGAAAATCTTCTTAATAAGTTGTGAAAAATTAAAATCGGTTCCCACCTTGTAACGAAATTTATAACAAACATACATATATTTAAATTCTAGCAAAATTCGTGAAATAGGCCTTACAGATTATTAGAAATAAAAAAAACATGTGTTGTAGTTAGGAATATTATGGGCACAGTCATTCATTAAATAAATAAATGGAATATTAACTTTCATAGAAACGAGCTCCCGGTTAATTTAATTATGTTTTTGATCATTAACTCTATGGAGCCTGTAGTTCGTATTTAAATCCATGTTTTAGTTTAAGCCAATAAACCGTTGTTCAATGAACCATTGTTTTCGTTTAATTTAGTTTAATTGCCGAATGTACGCTAATTATTAATTGCGTTATATTATTTATAGTTATTGCAGGCAAGTAGTCATTTTTGCCAAAAACACTTTAAATCTTAAGTGTTAAGTAAGACACATTGAATATAATATGATAAAGTTATATTTAAATATTTTTGATATTGGTATCATTGATAGTGTTAGATACATCTACACCTACTATATCTAGTTAACTTATATCTAGTTTTTTGAAGTTAAATAGATATCTATATGTATATTACGACTTGCGACTACCGCTACAACCGGGATTTAGTTTTGACCCGATCTTAATTATTTTGGTACGGAACCCTTCGTGTCCAAGTTCGACTCGCAATACTCGCACTTGTCCAATATTTTTGCAAATAAAAATAAAACGGCTATTTGTGAAGGTGCTTGATAGATGTGCATCTATCTATAACGGAAAATAAAACGATGTCGCTTTAATTTGTGGTAACAATGCGATAAATTTTACATCGAAAATATTGCAGTTTACTGAAGTCACAAAATTTTAAAAGCAGTTTATCTATAAAGGCATAAAGTATGGCAAGTTTCTTTTCAAAAACCGGTAATAGGCTATTTGTGTTATCTTAACTCAGTGTGTGTACATGGGACGCTGCTCGATTTATGGAGAAGCCAGGAGACCGTGCCTGGGTTACGTAATAACGTACAGCACTGACCATTGAAATACTGAAGATTTTATCTTAGTTACTCTATTTATCGACAGATATATAACTCTTAATGAGTAATAAACGAGTTAAAAATCTGTTACAAAAATTAGAGTCAGTAAATAAGATAAAGTCATCAGTGTTTATAATTATGTATGTAACTTTAAACGAGCAATTCTTGTATAATAGAAATATATAATATATATCCTGGATTTAGAACGCAGGAGGTTTCGGGGAGTATAAATCAATCTAGCTAAGTTTCATTTTTCAATTTTGTCACCTTCTACAAGGTTATAATAGCTCAGGTGAGACATCGGACGGTTCCTAAACCAGATGACCCCGGTTCCAGTCCAGATGTAGCCAGTCCATTTTTTTTTAATACTGAGCACGTTCTTCAGGTGAAGAAAGTAAAGAAAGTAATAACATTTTGTAAATAATATTATGAATAAAGAAAACAGTATTTTGCTCGGCATAAAGATATTCAATCTGTTTCAACAAAAATGTAATATTTTTGTAGTTTACTTTTCAGTAAAAAATTAAAAGCAAACTAATATGTTCATGATTTCGTTTTCACGAGCGGTATATTGAAATCTTAAAACATGTCTAAGTTTCCATTTATGGCTTCGTTTACTGAACTGTTTATGTTCAAATTAATATTATTATAGTTGAAGCTTATTCACTTCACAATCGAATATTTCGAGGTTTGTTTTCATGTTAAATTTAACTGAATTAAAGTATTATCATTTATTTTGCATACAGCAAAGGACAACTTGCCGGCATCGGTTTTTGCATTTGATTACAATGTCGATGACACCAAGAGAAGTGTGAAAAGCACTTGCTAAGTTAATTGACTATATGGTCATTTATATGCCACGTCATCAGAGGAAGGTAGTCGGGGGTTGACTTATGTTCAGTAAAAAGAAAATTGAGCAATGATAGCCTAGTGGTTAAAATTTGGTCTCTCAATCGAGAGGTCCTGGGTTCAAACCTCAGACACGCACCTCTGATTTTTCTTAAAATTATGTGCGTGTTACAAATTAATTATCACTTGCTTAGCGGTGAAGGAAAAACTTCGTGAGGAAACCTGCATACCTGAGAGAAAAAATGTTCTCAAAGGTGTGTGAAGTCTACCAATCCGCACTTGGCCAGCGTAGTGGCCTATGCCCTTACAACCTTCTCACTCAGAGAGGAGATCTGTGCCCAGCAGTGGGACAAAAATGGTCGATGATGAAGTAAAAAGAAATTGCCAATGTGTCAGGAGACATGGTGTTACTCAATTAAATACTTAGCATAGTGTTGTTCTGCGTGGGCTTCAGGTGTGTATTGCGGTGATAAGTGGATTTTACAAAATAAGTTTCTATTATGTCGGTGTCTCTACTTGGTATTTTCAGAAGTTCAAACTGGAACAGAGTATAGTTAATACTTATACGTATAGCCCCCATAGCACCGTGAGTTATAAAATAGGTTTTTTATCTTCAAAAATACACGTTGGAATATTTAAAGTCATCTCTAATTCGCTTTAAACAAAACGTGTTTAACAAACATGAGAATACACCTATCCTATACCTATCATTCAAATTCAATAAATCTGCAGAACAATAGCAGACAGTGCTGTGCGATACAAAACACAAAACTGTACAAAACTGAGAGGTGTGACTTTCATATCGGTTCAAAAGTATCCCGACAATTCGATGTGATAGTCAAGAATGTAAGGTAACAGGTACCTCGCAATAACATTCAAATGAGCATCAGAAATTGTCCTGACATTTGAGGAACACTCTAGTGTCATAGCTTGCTCTCGTACGCTGAACGGCATACCACATATCAAAGGGTACGTGCTGTTGAACATCATTCAAAATTCAACTTACTAGTACCAATGTTTATGAAATGAAAATTAACGCTTAGTTTTAACTTAGAACTGTTTTAAGTAATTTAAAATGTTCCTACTCTTAATGCTTTACAAAGTTTGCTCATTTATCATTAGTTACCTGTAACTGACAGACTATCCACTTTTGTAAACAGAAGACTACAGTTCTAAATACTAGTAAAGTCTGGATGTAGTTTTGGGATTTAGTATACTGCTATGTGTGTGTTAAAGATGTCCACGACACAAGGAATCGTGTGTGGGAGTGTGAGTGTAGTAAGAGTGATAGCATTAAGGAATTTATGTTTATGCTTCCCTCAAACACCTTCATTCACATCAACAGGTACTGCTTTGATGATTTATAACTCCGGCAAATTTCATTAACTTCCAATAAAAATTCAATTACGATTTTCGTTAACACGATAAATTTAACGTATTGACGTATACTAAACATTTTCCAGAAGCTATCGAAGAAATTCGATAAAGCCGTAATCTGAGTAGCTTAGGACGAAATTCAGTTAGGCCATATTGATTAGACATTTAACATTCATGACATGGTCTGAACGATATTTGAGAATATTGTCAAAGCCAGTTCACACTTGTCGACAGTTGCTGATAAAAACATGCGATGAAATCTCAAGGAAGGCGATTTATTCCTCTAAATCGTATGATGATTTATCTTTATAAAATGATCTCCATCGTTCATATAATATACATGGACGACGACGACGGTCAATGACAAAGAGTGGTCAAGTTGCTATGCTTTAAAGATAATCTACAAAATTGGTACATATAATCAAAAAATTCGTAGACGTACGTTTGTAGACGTATCAAAAAGTACGAAGAATACTTGTAATAAATGTATTTTGAGACGCAAAGGAAAATAAACTACGCTAAATCCTGTACGATGTTTTGAGGCATACGAATGAAATGACATCACAGATAAATAATGTCGATTCGACATAATTTCGTAATTGAATGAATGAAAATAATTTTAATTTATTCCCTATATCCTATACCTTAAAATTTATTTAATATTTTTTATTAATTTATCAAGTAAATTTTATTCATTTATGTTAGTAAATTTTATTTTATTATTATATTTTTTCATTTTTATAGTAGTAACTACGTTTGTTTTTTTCGATAATAATAATATTGCTATCAAGGTCGAAAGGTTTTTATATATATATTTTACAATAGATTAAATTAAATCTTACTGACTGATATACTCGCACATACTCGCGATACTCGAAATATTCAGTGGAGAAATACGACGTGGAAATCATATTACATTATTGTGGACTGGCTTGTTGTCGATCGCTCCAGCCACAGTTGCTCGATATGTGATCAGGGTTTCATAGTTGGCATACTTCGAAGATAATCGACATTATCGGTACATCACTATTTACCGTGTAGACCTTGTCCGGTCAGTATACGAGCCAAGGTAACCAAAGTTTGCAAAACAGGTAACTTTTGATGAGAACAAAATTTAAGAATTTCTTTATCACTATTCAACAGCACAAGATAGATCGAGCACAAACGACGAACTAAGACGCATTTGTAGCGGAAAGCACAACATATATAAATATTATATCGAATATTGAATTTCGTAACAAAATATTACAATATCACTTCTCCACGTTTTTTTATTACATATGCATATTACATATGCTTTGGTACGATGGCAAAATAGATAGTGTGGATCTTGGTAGCTTACTATAATTTTTGTTCTTTATTTTTTTAATTATTTGTAATCATAGCGATAATCAGGTATTTATCTATAATGTTCACAAGATTCAGCCCGGTGACAGACAAAGAGAGGGATGCTAATAGGGATGCTAATAGAATTGGGTATGGAACCCTAAACATGGGAAAATTTTTAAACATTCAGTAATTTGAAACCAACCCACAGTTTCTCTACACAATATTGCATTGTATACGCCATAATCACTATCTGTATTGTACGAACGAGTATTCAGTTTCGCCATCACAGCATTCGAAGCGTATGTAGCATAACATCCCTGGCAGTACGTGCTGAAGCGCAACTTCTGCGAATGCGTCCAGAATGCCTCTATAATTCACTATCAAATGCCTTTGTTGTTTTGAATTTTGTTGCCCCATACACTATAAATAATACTACTCTAGATATATCCTTCATAATAGCTGTATAAATTCACAATACAAGTAAATAACAAATTCTATTGTTATTTTTTATGAGATCCTTATTTTCTAACAGTGGCTTGAATTTA
>DWOQ01000577.1:0-10982 GCA_018251115.1 Codatractus alcaeus
GTTTGAAAATATAGTAAATTATGTTGTACTATTTTTTTTAACTATAGAGAGTCTTTCCATAGTTATGTAGAATCACACACAGAAACATTCTAATAGGATTTTAACGGTGAACGAAGTGAAACAGTAGGGAGCACAAGGTTCCGGCGGAGTTATGAGTGGCCGGAAGGTCGTGTTGCCGATCTTGGCACGAACAGTCGTGTAATATGTTTTGGAAGATTTACGAATATTGAAAACAGAAACGAAGATAGCTTTTCCTCGTATGTTTACGGGGAAAGTACTGAGAGTCATATGTATGCATTTTTAGTGTACAACTTTGGTAATTGAAAACTAATATATTAAATAAAAATAAATTTGACATATAAAATAATGTATAGTATATTTACGGTAAATCTCACCCTAAATACGCTCATGTATTTATACTTTTAGCAAACAAATATGTAATATACATATATTTTATCAATTGTAATCAAATCGATCGCTTGTAACAGTTGAGTTAATGTTGTTATTTATGTGATGCTTTTTTGTTCTAGGCCCAAAAGCGGTTCGATGCTGCTCTACAGCCGCAAGAAGGTCCGCTACCGGCGCGATGGGTACTGCTGGAAGAAACGTAAAGACTGAAAGACTACACGAGAAGACCACATGAAGCTCAAAGTGCAGGGAACGGAGGTAAGTAACCACCGACACTCCCAGTGTTTTATAGATTATTATGTTAATTTATAAGAAACAAATGTTGTATGTAATATAAAACAAAATTCGGCTTCAATAAGTCATAATATTTCATACATTATAATCCTGGACGCCACGTGCACGTGCTATGCAGAATATCCCTAGCTCAATTCCCATCTTTATTTCTTTGGTAACCATCTATATAATAGGTAATCCTAGAGCTATCGTATGTAAAATTGCAAAAAATACTTTAGTATAAGTACGAGATATTAAACTGAAATTTTGGTATGTTCTCTAAAATAAAAATGTAAACTCCAACAAAATTTAGTGCTTACAATACGGAAAGAAATTTGAAGATCCCCGCTAATGCGTCCTGATGCTCAAACGTTTCCTCAGACCTCCCAGAGGTGCATAAATAATTTTACATGCACTCGGAAAGATGTTGCTCCGAATCCGAGTCAAGTTAGCGCATCCACTACAATTTTATGTGACGAGGCGAGAGCTGATTTATCCCGACGACATACGGTGCAAGGTGCTTACGTAATTGCAAGGTAGGCTGGCGAATCGCCAGGGCCAACAGTTATAGAGCCGAAAACAAATGCTTCGCTCCACTTGACTGATCTGACAATTGTTTTGGGAGACACCCTATTCAGTCTTGTTACTTTGATGTTACTGTGTCAATGGTTTTCAAAGGGAACAATTTGTTGTTAAACTGTAAACTGTAGGCACATTGATGTATACTTGAGTTAGGGTTGCCAACGCTATAGTAACATATCCTGATTTTCTTAGATAAATTATATTTTTGCATAAAAATGAAGTATGCGAAGAATCTTATATTTTTCAAATTTTGTGTGGAAGCATAAATTGAAATATGCATGTCGGTAAATGAACACAATTAAATATTCACAGACCGATTGTATTTAAGAGAAAAAAATTATATACATTTAATGATTTTTTTCTCTTAAAAATATTTTGTTTTTTTTTTCAATTAAATATTTGCGTTTTTTTTCTCAAATAAAATCGACAGCCCTAACTCGAGCGCATATTAATGAAATCAATATTTTACAGAGCGCTGTTATTGTCGTGCATAAAATAAGAATTTACCAGTATCCAAAAGTTTTGTAATATGTAGCTATTTAGAATTTAAATTACCCATTGTTGTCTGCGGGACGTATATTTTTTTATTGCCATTTCCGCGTCTTCTCATTTTGTTACTAAGACTGCAATATACAAACTATTGATGAGATTATTATATGATGATGGTTGATAGACTAAACCAATATTTGTTGTGAATAATAGTGAATAGATTATTGTATTTGATATTAAAGAAATGATGACGAAACGTTGTAAAGTTTAAAAACGCTTGACGCTTTAATTGTTACATACGCGATGCATTTAGATAGGGAATTGTAATACTAAATTGATAACAAGATATACTACTATACCAATAACTACTTTAGGTAATTTTCTTATGTTACCCATGATGAATATATACGTTGTTCTATTTGCGCTAGCTTCTTACATCGCGGTCAGGTGTAAAATGGGTTCTGATGTTCTGGACATGCATCTGTATGAGATCCTGTGGGCAATTTGAAGGTTCAACAGAAATTCCGAGATTTATGTTATGTTTTATATTCAGTTGTATTCAGACTACTGACAAGACCAACTGCTGAAATTATCGATTGAAGGACTAGTCTTCAAGATTGTTAGTGGAGTAAGATAACATTGGAAAGCATTTGACCTTGGAAATTCTGAGAAAAATCATGAAACGAATAGTTCTTCCAACACATTCGCCACTATCATCACTATCGTTACGGTGGGAATCATCTCGACGTAGATTTATTATGTTCGTCTCTTTTGATTACCTTCCCACATTAAAGATAGGACATTAGTTGATGGACACTCGGTCGCGATGAAACGAAGTATTATTCTCTTTTAAATATGAATTATTATAAATGGTTGTCAATTGTATGCCGCGTATGATACATACAGGTCACAAAGTAAATAAAAATAAATATAATATGTTCCCTCAAGACAATTGATTGAAGTATATAATTTGAATATACATACATATATGTAAACGTATATATATGTGGATAACTAACAATGATACGTAAAGGACATGAAAGAAATCGTCACTTGGTAAATGTGTGCTTTGGAAAAGTTAGTTAATGTATAATTAATGTACGGAGGTAATGTTAAGTTTTGTGGTTGTGTGCTTGACGTGTGTATTTATATCAAATTAATATTTTGTCAATCGCTCGGTTGAATAAAACTGGTAATAGCAACATATATGTATAATACAATTTGTATGGGAAGAACGCATATAGCAAATTGAAATTAATATCTAAATCAATTTAGAAGCCATTATATGTTACCCATAACAACTTGTGAAGCTATTCTATCTATTCTATGAGATATATATTTAGGATATACAGGGTGCTTTTTTCAAGTGGGCGTGCATGGCCAAATCCTATCAGAACTAGCGATTACTATTCCTATTCCTTATTAATATCCAGGATATTCCAAATATATATCTATAGAATGTGTATTCTAAATACGTATATCAAAATATTTTAAACAAATTGTGTAAAACTTTCAATCCTATTGTTAATGGATACATTTAATCATCTACTTAAAAAAACGAGAACTAATTATTAAATTGATATAATTATACATGCGAATTGTGAATTGTTTAGGTATATTAGTTAGGTCACGTGATCGTGTTCATTGTAGTGCCATACCCGCTTGGGTACATTGGAAATGATGTGCGTACGACTATATTGTTCATTTTAACTTACCTATACATTTAACTACTTCGTGATCGGTTGTACACTTTTGTCACAAAGCGCAATTTCTTTACGCCTGTACTCTTCGTCATTCCATGCGTTGTGTTCTTCACTGTACTTTTGTAACTGCCTGCACTTATATGTAAAACGAGGGAATATAGAATGAACATAACAATGACTTAGTTTTGACTGATCTCTTGGTCCAATGTTTAGTGATCTTAGCTGCTAATTCGGTGGTCGTGAGTTCAATTCCCAGGTCAAATATTCGTGTTACGAGCACGTATGTTTGTTCTGGGTGTAAAATTAACCTCATATGTATCCATTATATAAATATATATGTTCATCAGTTGTTTGGTTACCATAGCACTAGTTCTGCCTAATTTGGGATCGGATAGCCGTGTGTGTGTTGTCCCAACATATTCATTTACCCAAACCTTATTTTGACATACTATGAGATTGACAAGAGACCTCTCTGCATCTATGCGTTTGTCGAGCGTCATTTTTATCTTCATTCTTTATTCGCATGACTTAATGTACTTCCAACAGTCTTCAGTATTCGTATAAAGTATATTATTCTAAAATGTTTCTTATTTTAAGGATGTTATGGTTGTTATTACTGTAAGCGTTTATATTGTACACATTGCCGGGCGGGAAGCGTTATTTTTGTGTTTATTTTTGAAATGGTTGTTACCCACAGACGGGATGCATAATTTTGTTTGCCTTAGTTAATTTTATTTGGACTTTTCTTATGCGGAAATTAGATGTAATTTTTACCACAGTATTATGTAGCGAAATTGTTTTGCATATTATTAACATCGTTATGTAGGTATCTCTTATGTTGAAAGAAAAATTAGCTGGTTTTCCTTATTTGCAGGTGTCGTACAGATCAATCGGTCTTGATGCGCGCAATCAATAATGTATAATATGTATACAACTTAACATGGTCTCGATACCAGACTACAATGTTCAGTATTTAGACTGTTCAGTATTTAGACTGGCTGACATATTGAAATTAATTCAAAATTTAAACATGACGGTTCAGACATTATATTTTAGTTCAGTTCATGATGGATTTGCAGTAGCGTCGTTATCGTTTGATCTGTAACACACCTTGAACATATAACATAGAGGTGCTTACCTAGTTTCCTGTGAACTGCCCAGTGCAAGTACCGAGTACACATTGAATTTGATGAGATACGTGCCTGATATATATAGTACATATATTCATACATTTGTTAGATAGCTATTACATGGTAGATAGGTCATATTTACTATATTGTGTCAGTTGTGTAGATTTTTATACGAAAGTTTCACAATTATCTATATGTTGATAGCTGTGTATGTACGTATAGTTGAAATTGTGAATTTTAAGTATATATAGATATATAATTATGAATTGCTGTTGTCTCTGTATGCAAATGGAATTATAGTGTTCATTGATAGTTAAGAATTTAATATGAATATTGAGCTATCTGGTTTTCTGTACAGTCAGCAGATAAAGAAATGTAGTAAGCATAATATGTAATACTTACTCGGATAATCAATTGTTGTTTTAATTTTGTCGTTGTCGTTTTCTATAAAACAATAAATTCTAAAAAAGATCTCATGAATTTTATACAATGACTCCATAAAAATTATATATTCTAATGATCTTTAAAATACATGAAGTAGATGAAAATTTGAATCTACTAGTAATATGCTTTTTGTGAAGTTTATAACTTTTAACTTAAAGTCTATGCAAAATTAATTGTTAGATTTATGATAATTGACAGTCTACCTCCAATTTCTAAATTTTAACAGTAGATTGATTTCGGGATTATATTTAAAATTTTAGAGCATCTCGTATACGTAAATGTTTTTGATATTTGAATGTTTCGTCTATATATGGTATATAAAATTATTAGAAATATTCTTGTTCGCGTTGTGTATATAAAGGTCTGCACTATACGTGACATGGTGTTATAAATATTTATAAAAACCTTACATTGATGCTACAGTTTAATATATCTTGATTCTATTGTAATTCAAAATTGCGAGCTATGAGCATTAATGATGGTAGAACCTTCATGGCTTGACTCCAGTGGCTTCAACCTCACACCTATTACAGATGTTCATGGGCGGTAGTGCCTACTTACTTACTTTGTGCTTCTACTATTTCATAAAAAAAAAATCTTACACATAATTGAGAATGAATCAGAGGCAAAAATCACTAGGATGATAATCTTTTTGAATCTATCTGTCGCGTTATTAGCGGCGGAAATTGTTGATCACTTAATTCCATTTGCATTAGAGACAACATGGGATGCTTTTGTATGGAACGTGTTAGAGTATTCATTGAATGTTTATACAAGTATATTGAGTATTATGTGATCACTATATGTGCCAATGTTTATGTAAAAGACGTAGTTTAAGTGGGAATCGGGAGCGTTACGCTGTATAGTTTATCTATAGTCGCTTAATTGTTACTGAAATATAACTTCGAAAAAAACTTCCTTACAATTTTTTGTTTAGTTTTTTTTCTGTGTAGGACCGGAGTACTTCAAGGGAATACTATTTCGGGCGAATCCAACGTGCCCCAACTTGATAGAGTCGCGTCATTTTATTACAGTTCCCATCTCCGTCTTCTGCCTCGTGATCAAATCAGCTCAATGTCATAATAATATTGCATGGTCATCCGATTTACATATGCGTGCAAAATGTTAGCATAATCGAATACCAGAATGGGGGCAAATTAAACATTTAAACATTCAAAATTTTATTACAGACTGCAGGGGGACATGAAACTAAATAAACTTGTAAGACAAGGATATTTGTTTTAAAATGTTTCATGGTTGTCGTAATTCAAAATGTGGTTAATATCTTTTGATAGCTAAAATACATTCGGACGGAAGTTTGGTGTGACCAGTATATTTCGATATGATATATTTCAAATATCAGCCATAATATAAGTTAAAATCAATCAAGTGACAGTATAAGTCAAAAGAAGTGTTGTCACGGCATTAACAAAAAGTATATGGGAAATAGAAAAAACTAATGGACATTCAATTGATGTGAGTTTGTCTGTTATGCAATAAAAAATATATTTATATTGATATAAAATATACCTTAATTATGCGGCAAAACGCTCTTGTTTTCGCAATTAGAATTATTGGTAAAAATATTGTAAGGGATCCCGCTTTTAAAATAACTGTTACTTGTGTAAGCACTTGAAATCTATGGGCGAAAATAATTGCAAAATAAATAGGAAATTATTAAATTATCACCCTCAAACTCGTACGATATCAAAGACTTGTAGGAATACCCAAGTGGCCTTATAACTATTATTTCTAAAGCAGTTTATTATAACACATCTCTATGATATGAGTGAGATAATATTCGCACGGTAAATGTAATTAAAATCTACGCTTTTACAATAAATGATATCAACCATATTTCAACTGGTTCTCATTGGAACATACATAATTAAAAGCAGGATCTCAATCAAATTGGTACGAAAGTTACGGAAAATTTATAACGTTCAGTATATTAAATTTTATTATTAATTTTGATTTACCTTTTTATTTTCTCCCCTCAGTAGTTTATGATTTATTTAGAAAGTATATTTTTCATTAAATGCGAAAGATGGACTTAATTAAGGCTATAAAGGCTGTCATATGTGCTACACAACACACGACTATTATTGTCTAAAAAATATCATTTAAAAGATTTAAGGCATTAAATTTTAAGTATAAATATATAAATGAGAAAATCCTGACAGTTGCAAGGAAAATTTGGATTTTATGTTACTACATCTGACGATACCCATAATTCGTTACAATTTTTTATATTTGCAAATTATCAGGTCAATAACGCATAAAACATGTGATAGTACCTATAACTTGTTATAAAAGTTCTTATATTTTCGAATTATTATTATATTATAGGTTAGTATCTATAAAACATCTGATACGCTGTTACAACGTCTTCTCAATTACTGAATTGATATTGGATGGGGCGGTGCCCCAGGGCCCCCAAGCTACTACTCGGCCTCCATGAACGACATTACATTTTAAATTATATTTTAAAAATAATTTTATTAACTCAACTGAAATCTATTTTACTATTTTTCATTGTACGTTAAAGTTTTCAATTTATATTGAAATGAATTTGAAGTCTATTTTACTTTAAAATTTAGTTTACTATAGGACCCCGATTCCATTTTTTCCCCGCGGGCCTTGGCTTAGTCCGGACTACCCCTCTGCTGCCAAGGGGGGAGCCATAAATTACAATATATACATGCTACATAGCCTTGGGCGTTATAACATACAACCGATAATGTATTTCATTATAAATTTCTAACAACAACAATCATTATTTATTTTCAACAATGACTGTTGTAATATTTATTATCTATAATGTTAGTAGTTAGCGAGTGTTTCCGATTGACTCCGATAATTTCCGAATCGAAGTCGACGTCGACTGTATATCAAGCCCAAGGTCAAAAAATAATGATGGCGAACTTTACATCGTACAGCGTCACACAAATATGAACTTTAACTGACTACAAACAAGAGCAAATTTTACTTTCATTAAAATATAACAATTAATTATAATTTTGATTTTATATTCGTATGAGCATACATTGATTTCTTCGCTGTTGTTTTATTATTCATTGTTTTATTTTCATTAGACAGTTTGTTTTAGAAAAGGTATTAAGTGATGTAAATGATTTTAGGTGTTGTAAATAATAAATTTAATTGTATGTGTGTATGTGCGCGCGTGTTTGTGTGTGTGTGTGTGTGCGTGTGTGCGTGCGTGGGTGCGCGTGTGTGTTTGTGTGTGTGTGTGTATATGTGTATGTGTATGTGTGAGTGTAAAGTATTGTAATTTTTTTTATAATTGAAAAAATGTCTCGGGCACGACATTCCGTCGTTTGGAACTATTTCACTATGCGTTTACATTACAATTTTAGCAATAAAAACACCTGAATATCTTAGATTTTTCGATCGATTTTTAAATCGAATTATAATATAGGTATTTTACATGACAATTACACGAATATAATACATTCAGACAGTCCTGATCCTGTAACAAGTAGGAACGAAAGTTTGTTGAAAGCAAATCAAAACTTTTTTCTATTAACATATTTTAAATCACACTGAAAAAGTAATAATTGTGAGTACCTAGTGCTATACTAAAACGTTAACCTAACGCCACCTACTAAAATGTTATAAATTTTAATCCAACGTAATACACTAGAATGTTATAACTTTTGTCCTAACGTCGTACACTAAAGTATTATAATCGTGATTCAATATACGTCTGGTCTTCAATACAATATAATATAATAAATATTATAACAGTTTAAAACAACAATTAGAAAAATATAATATAACGAATAATTCATTATGAAAATACAGCTCTAACGCCCAATGCTACTTATAACCCTAAAGAACCTTGTTATGGGTACACAAGTAAGAGATATAGACCCAGGCGTAAATGCCCGTCGGATGTCGTATCCAGAAATCTAAGCAGGCCTAGGGCACGGTGTCACTTAAAGTAGGGTAATCTCTATCTAAGCCGGCCGAACTGATTTACTGCAAATAACCCCGGTAAATTTATGAAAAAAAAAGAATATTATGCCTTCCAACACAAAGAGAAAGCTCGATATTCTTTGATATATTGTTATATCTTGTATCAAAAACTACTACTAATAAATATTTACACCTTACAAAGAGAAGTAAGTTGAGTCTTACCGTGTCTACGATTGCTACATGAATATCCGAATATCTTCGTGGCTGCGCTGCAAATTGCACAGCTGTCAGTTCACTTCTTTCTTTCAAATGTGCCAGAGCAGTGTCAAAGAACTTGTAGTATGATTTCACTTCATTATATTCAGCGATGGACATTTGTGATAGCGATGTATTCTTTATGTAAGTCCTGTAGAAATCCAGGACAAAATTCTCGGCCACCGCTCTCGAGTATTTTGTCCATAATGTGTTATCTGCGTCTATTAAAGGCCTGGAATATATTTTAAATAAAATTAAAGGGTATAAGCAAAAAAAATATGGGTCAAGAACCTTAATACTTTTTAAGAATGTGACATTTTCTTCTGTTAGTGATTGATTAACAAAACTAAAACAACTCGAAGCCAATAAGGCAGATGCTAAACTTTGAAAATTTTAGACATTGACCATTGCTTGGTAAAAATTCTAAGAATAAGTTATTATGATTAGCCATCTATAACTTGTTCCTTGGCGGTCTAGCTCCTGTGACATTATGGTCGACAAACCTAATGGACTCCTCATGTACAGTCAGTGAGCAAATTCTCGTCAAGATCCAAAAATCTCGGATAGGATATAGGGGTAGTAAGTGCAATTGATATTTATGCAAAAAAACTATATAGAACTATTGGATATGTAATTTCGATTGGTATATTTTCCACCATTCCACATAAGAGCAGCATGAAGGTTTTTAATCCAAGCCTCTCTCAGTTATCAGGAGAAACTCATTCCCAGCAGTGGGACATACGTAAGGATGTGGCAATCTTACTTAACTGTTAAATCAATTTGAACTTAAACAAAATAATCAGAGAGTTTAGAGATGCTGTCCAACACTGTTCTACTAGCTACTTACATATACTTGTATTTCCTTTCCAAATGAAACATGTAATCTTCCGTCCATTTCTTCAGATTTACATCCCGTAACTTAGTGTAGACGGAATATGCATCCCATACAAATGTGTCTTTTTCAGGCTCGGGCAGAATCATGATCCTCTCTGTGCGATTAATCTTATCGGGCACACGAGCTTCGTAGATAATTGGAAAAGGCCACATCGGTGGACTGGTTATGGGTTCATTTTTATTTGGACTTACATTTATCCGTTTATTCAACAGTGGAGTCACTAAGATGTTTTCCTTGTTTTGTAAACCTGAGTCAGATGTTTCTATTCCGTCCATGGATAAAACCGTCGCAGGAATTGGACTATCCATTTGCAAATTGATCACTTCAAGGGAATCTTTACTGCTGTTCATTTTGGTTGGCTGAAGATATTTTTCTTGTTGCTGGACCGATTCCGGATTTGTAGTATTTTCTATCGAATTGCGTTCCAAAGTTACTGAGTCTGCATCATTCGCTTGTAACGAAGCTAGTGTTGGGAGAGTATCAATGCTCCTTGCGGCATCCAGCGGATCCATACTCTCTGGTGCAGGCCATGACTGCTTAATCTCAGATTGTTGCAGTAAAACTGGGTTTATCTGGCTCAAGGCAACAATCAGACACAGCCTGTAATTAAAATTCATAAATTAATAACTCGCTCATGACTGTGTTTCATCTGTTTAGAATTTGCACAGTCATCGTTTGCACAGCACATCAGTATGCTTAGCTTCAAAGTATTTTGACAAAGATTTGACTAGACTAGACTTCGGCTTGATAGACTTGACCGCTTCGATAGACTTCATTTAAAGCGCTCTGATTCTCTGGTCGTCCATCAATCACGTGAAGCTCGAAACTTGGGCGTCCGCTAACTTACGACATATTACGAGGGGG
>DWOQ01000578.1:0-10978 GCA_018251115.1 Codatractus alcaeus
AAATGTAATCTATATCAAGATTGTTAAGATAGGCAAAAGTCGGTATTAATTTTATCTATGGCATAGCATAGCACCTAAATTGACTGTCTCATTCCTAATGCGTCTTGTCATAATATATTTTAATACTATCCACTGCTAAGCTTAAGATTCCAATAGTATATAGTTTACTGTTTGATTTATAATATTATATAACTATACAATAAATTTAAACAATTCAACATGCTTTAACTCGGACCTGATTTAATTTTTTTAATCCGTAAATTAATATATAGCCAGCGTTTGAACAGCACAGAAAATTTTAGGTATCATAGTATTGATGGGATTCTAGATTCTGGATTGATTGGATAGTTGAAGAAGAAAATGATCATAAATTTATCCGGATTACTCATTATTAATGGTATGGCCATGGTCATGAACTCTGAAAAATTTTAAAAATACTTTCCGAGTAAAAGAATTCAGTGTGAAAAAAAAAACGAAGATGTAATGTGGTATCAGAAATGTAATATTTTAGGGAGTAACAATAGAGTAAAGGGTTTAAAGACGTGCATAGAGGGCCGACATAGCATCCCGGCCAAGGATTGTTTTGCAGCAGGTACAATACAATAGATGAAAGAAATGTCGCTGATCATATTATGCAAACGTGACATAGAGTTATAAAACAATGGATACGCCTTTAAATGTTTTAGGGATAATTACGTACTGCGTTTCGTAAATTGCAATGTAAATAACTTACCCACGATGTTTTGACGACATATCTATTACTACTCCTATTACTAGCTACAGAAAACTAGAGACTTTAATTAGGTACGGTGCAATCTCTTTTGAAATATTGGTCAAGGAAGACAGTATAAAAATTGTTTATTAGAAAAAAACTGAATGTATCCTATATTATCCTATGTCTACTATTAATACTACCTCCACATTGCTTGTATAAGCATGATATTTATGATCTTTCTAGATTATGATATGATCTAAGCATTTATAGATATCTACAGATATTTTAGTAAAACGAGGTTTCAGATGTGTTTCTTTATAAATAGTCCTTAGATAGTATAGTATCAAACTATTTGACTGTGTATAGGCGTGTTACACAACACAGATATACATACACATTAATTAACTTTGTAGGTATGTGTAGCAAATACACATTATTAAAAATGACTTGATCTTAAACTAACTTTTTAGTTTTTGAGCAAATAGCGAAAGCATAATGAAACGCATATCAAAAGTATTAGTTTGTGTTCACATTGTGAGTCAGACAGATTGGCCGTTGGGCGCGGATAAGGCGTGAAGGCGTTTCCTAATTATTTTCATTTAAAATATAGGATATAGTTTTATTATTAACCGACACTTAAACTACGAACGTTCCTCGTATGGTGTCGCTTCCATGTGACCTATGACTAAAATGGACAAATTGGTTGAAATTTACTTCTTTAGGCTTCTTTTTGTTTATTTACTTATTGTATAAGGGTAAATAAAATCGATTTTATTTTATTAACACACAGTCACAAATAATGATTGGATGTTAAATTTTCTAATATCCTAGCAAATATAATAGAGAACAGAAAGTTTACTTGAGTAAAATAAAAATGAAAAAGCATAATCTTTTATCCAATTATGAGAGATTTTAGGCCTAAAACACATATAAAATGTTGAAAACAAATTTATTATTACAATTATTATTACGTAGAGAACAATTTAACTTATATAATTTCAATAGATTTTAAGAATTTGATAAAAGTTAATCAGATAAAAAAAATACTATGTAATGTTTGTTAAAATTATTTTTTTATCTGTTGTAAATGCGTAGAATTTTCGAGTCATCGCGCGATCTATGTGAATGTATTTAGCTGACACCTTTCTCTAGTGAGTCATTTATTAGATTGTTTAGACCCACCTTAATATTTACATGTACTTATTATGAATAATTTGACGATCCGTAAGAATAACGTAGATAACGTTTTAATATGAAGTTTAGGAGATTTACGTATACATGAGAATAGAGTATTATTCAATTTACATATGGGTCAAGTACATGTGAAGTTTTTTAAGACTAATTATATGGGAACGAATTAGAAATTGAATGGAATGAGGTCACAATTAATACGAGGTAGGAATATGTGATATAGGGATGCAGGGTTAAGTGCGAGAGTATGTTTAAGTCAAATGACTTAAACTTTTCAACAAAAACCAGTAATGGGATTGACAAAATGATAGCCGATAGTGTTGTGGAAAATGTTAATGTGAGTTCAAATCTAGATACAATATTATCTTAAGTTCGCTAACAAATGAAATTGACAAGTGACTCGCTGGTTCGAAAATAAACTTGATATTCGAAACTCTAAGTATAAAAGAGTAATGTAATGACAAAACTCCGCACTAAACATTTGAATTCGATTTGTGAATTTGTGATCTTCGAGTTTAGTTTTCGAGGTCATAAAACCATACTACAGAACAGTACAGATGATCCAAGTACCTCATTGATTAATTTAGGTAACTTGTAATTTATTTTATATATTTTCAATTTCAATAAACCTAAAAAAACATTGTCCCTAGCAATCGGACTTTTAAGAAATGGACTATTATAACAACGTGTATTCTATACGGTTCAATGATTATTTGTAAATAATTACTGTAAAACCTTTGTAATTTTTATAATCAACATATTTGTTGTGGAAACAAAAATTTTGTGTAATGATGACAAGAGTGAATGAAATTGTACATGTGCTAAATTTTTCCAATTTTCTGACCGCTTTTTTCCTACTGTCTCTGTACCTTTTAAACAGTATCAACCTATATTGTACCAAGTATTGTTATGACAACTGCAAAATATTATTATATTTTGTAACAGTTGTGTTACGCGCCATTTTCTTAATACATACGTTTGTATTCAACCTCGATGTCATTAGATTGTGAAAAATAACAAGTCATTAATTACAAAACTAAAAGTAAATAATAATAATTTTGGATAGAAGCAACTACGCTGTGGGTTGAAAAACAAATACATACATGTTTCCTTAAACAATGTTATCCAGAATGGCGGCTTGTATTTCTTTCTCGCTTATACAACTGTAGAACAAACGAGAGGTCAACAGAAAAAACTGCCATTTTGAATTACAATTTTTATTGAAACAATTTATACAAACGAACAACATTAACATTGTATGCGTCAAGCAGGAACCGTCGTAATACACATAATAATACAAATCTATACAACACAATGTTATATTTGAATTACTTAAAATTTTCCCACGACTAATCTTCCTATGGCGTTTCTATGCCGCTGTAGATTTGACATACTAATTGTTTCTGTATAAAAATGTTAATTGAAAAATTATTATTAACTATAAATATCAAAGATCGTACGTAACATAATTATATAATCTATTCAACATATCTTTGATATTTTGTAATTCTTCAAAGTCTGATTGAGAAATTTCTTGTACTGAATGAGTGTGATATGTAGGTAAGTCCCTTTTACTTTATATTATTAATGTATAAAGTATCGTTTAGCTTTAATATTAATATTATATTAAATTATAAATAAAAATATGTAATAACAGGTCTAGTACTATACATCGATTTTCTAACAACTCTTGAAATTTCTGCAATTGATTTAATTATAAATTAAGGTTGATTTAACTATAAAGTAAGGTTTTAATTTAGAAGTAAGGATGCAACCTTACGATTTTTTCTCACGTTAATAAAATAAATTAGTCTGTACTCGTGTTTTATGAATGTGCCATTTATGCATTTATTTAACTAACAATGCGGTTGTAATATAACTATATTTTTTTATAAATCAATTTTTTAAGACCAAAGTCGCGGTTAATATGTATTCGCTGGGTCCGCAACCTTCCCTCCCTTTAGCGAAGGTGGACGGTCAAGGAACCCGGAAACGAGATCCAAAACTATCCCTCCCTTCTCGGTCATAGTCTTCTGTCCTCAAAGGCTTGAGCCCCGTCAGGGGCTTGCCTCAAAAAACCCAGTAAAGCTGTCAAGGCTACTATGGCCAACAGTAACTACACAATAAAAAAAATAGTTGAGGTCGCTTTAATTGCGAGTGGATTTTGACCGTACAAATGAAACACAAGTAAACAATATTAAGATTTTATTTTAAATAAGTACGTAAGTACATATTAAATAAATATTAATACAAATAAATAAAAACTGTACTATATACTCACATCTTATATATTTATTTATGGATTTGTAATTTACCTGTCAAATTTCCTTGAAAAAATAAATACGTTAACTAGAACATGTTTTGTACATAACAACAAGCTACCAAAATCTCATTCGCTTCCAGGATAAGTAGACGTTAGACGCTCATTTAAAAAGAAATCTTGTTTACGATCATCTAAGCGTATAAGTATACGAAGAAGCATCATCCTTCGAAGCATCATAATTTATACATTTGTACAAATAACCAAGGCATTAAGATGATACATGGAAGAATCAAACTGGGCAATATTTGCTACTATGTCTTTCAATAAAACACGTGCAACATAAGGCTTTTTCACACTGAGTACATCTGGTTAGGATTTTCTTTGTTCTCTTAGCAGCGACTTTGCAGTTATCTGTGAGCCTCAATTTAGCATAGCAGCCGACACAGCGTTTCCTTATCACTCCCTTTTCTAAAACGTGTCGTGTATCTATATATAATTTTTGAAATCCTGCAAGATGAGAAAAACATGATCATATATTAAACGATAATCGTTTATTTCACTTATGTTTTGCGATCTATGTGCAGTGCGCCAGAGGCCATTGGACCAACTTTAATGAAACTTTTTGCGTTTGAAAGTATTTAAAGCGGGTATGATTCTTATATTGTTACGATGTTAGATAATCAGGATTTATAATATAATGTCTTTTTTACAATACTACCAATATTAAGTGTGTTCACTTTTAGAAATAAGTTAGTCATAAAGAAGTTCCATTTTTATTATGGCAATCTAATATCAAAAATACATAATGACTACGTTAGATGTGATAGAAAAGTAGATTATGAAGTGATAGTGTTTATGAGGTATTAAAATAATAAAGAATAATTGAGCAAGTGCGTAACAGACTAGCATCAGACGGGTTCCGTACCACATTCATTAAAATCAAGTAACGATCGCCGAACAAAACATTCGTAACGGTAAGCACAAAATATAAAATGCATGCGAATACCGTTACAAAGTATTTACGATCACTATTCATATTGGTACTCGCAGGACACCGCATTCGCAAAACAAAAGGCATGGATTCTTACTTAATTGTTATTTTCTTGTAGATCCTTCATTTTTATTTCCTCTAGATGCCTCGTTGTTATTTTTTTATAGATGCTTCATTTTTATTTCCTCTAGATGCTTCATTGTCATTTTTTATAGCTGCTTCATTTTTATTTGCTTATTGATAATTCAAATGTGGAATAGTGGATACATGTAAAAAAAATATTTTTTTATTTTCAAAACTTCTAAATTACTATAATTCTATTGTTTTAGTAATCTGTGAGAAATTCAAGTATTTAACTTATTATGTTTTATAACATATATCCCTGCGACAAAAAGACATCGGAGCCTCGGTAATAGGGTTCTATTGACATAACTTGGGTACGGAACCCTAAAGTTACTACACCAACTATAAATAATTAATCAAAGCGGACAGTCCACGTGAACAAAGTCTAAAAATAATAATAGGTATTTTAAATACTTATGAATAGGATGGAGTTAAAAATCAGACATTTGTGTTATTTTTATTTTTCTTGTTGAGCGCTGACAAGTTCAATATAACAGCATAATCTTCCATTATATCATAGATATTGAGATATATCTATGAATTGCATAAATAACTAAAACATGAGACAATAATTCGCTATTTATTCTTTGGTCATTAGAGTTATATACATCACAGATGACAATACATCAGCCTCTTAAATGTGTTTATACTATCTATTAATTTAAGTGACTCTGAAAATACAAGAATAACAGGCTTAAAACTGACAAGCAAAGTGCAAAATAGACCGAATAATAGCGACAAAAGAGAGAAGGCAGATTTTTATATAGCTTCAAAAGGTGGAATGTCGTTGATGTATTTGAACCCAGAATTCACGAGTTCATCAACCATATCACAATAAATAACACGAAGGGGAGTATCCTCCTCAATAGCTCTTTTGGTGCATTTCTTCAACTGTACCTTGATTTCGTCATCATTAGCATTAGCATTAGCGTCGGGAGTGCAGATGTGTGTTTGTTCCTTGATGACCGAATGATCTTTGGTGACGAGTAAGCCTTTGCAGAACTTCCTTTTGATGCAAACCCACACTACAGTACCGTTGATGTTTGTCCGTTTTTTCTGATAACTATAACCATTCCGCAGTAAATTCTCTCCGCCTCTTTGCGATGGTATGATTTTAAAATTGCTTATCCTTTCAATCGTCACATAAGTGTCAACGCCATCTGTAATTACAATTATGTTTTATTATTACAAAAAATATTTCAATTTGTAATGTCTTCTTTATTTCAGAAAAAATCATAGTTTTAAATGAAATAATAAATAAATAATACTGTATGTTTCAGACTACGAATAAAATAACATACATAGATAAAGGATAATCACATGTATATAAAAAAACAATCATATGTTTTAAGAACATAAGTAATTTTATTTAACAATACAATCTGAAACTGATCTTTATATTTATAAAATTATATTCATAATAAATAGAATAGCAAATGAAAGGACATAACATAGTATAATTTGTGAAGACGTTAGAAACTGGATTACTTACGGAATTAATGGAATTCGAGTAATCACATACTGATTTAGGCATGAGTATTACCACGTACCATATATGCTACTTTAACAAACGCTTTAACTAAAAGCAAATTTGAACTCGCGAGAGTATAAAGTAAGTTTGGATAAGGATAATGCATTCAATACTCAGATACCATTTAACTTTGAAAGCCTTTCACAAATTTATCCATATATACTTGTACATACAAGTAATCAAATCGCTATTGTAGCCACGATCAAACGTACATATATTATAGATTAAATTAAACCCGTTATTATTTATGTCACACTATACAAAAATGTTACTTTACTGGCAGTATTAGTGCGAAAGTTCTCGAAGTATTTACTAGTATTGAGTAGAAGTTCAGGCAACATTCGCGGAACATCCAGTATGTTACGAAACATTAAGCATCCCAAAAACTGGATCCTAAGAGAGAGTACTATTTAGACTAGCTCATTGATTATTAGGATGGTAAATGATCATGAGATAGATATCGTAAAATGATTTCGTTTCCAATAGTATGTAATTTAGCTTTGCATCCTTTGTTAGAGTGCGTGGAACATCGCCAGGTCCGCTTGGTGGAGTCTTCGTACTGTTGGCACTTCTTAATGCAGTATCTATATCCGGATAACAGGATTAAAGGTTTTCCACGGCTTGATTGTATAAAAACTGGTTCATCTGAAATTGATCTTCGGATATATTTTATTGGCAATATTTTGTATCATTTTTTATTAATAACATTTTTACTAATGGTGTTACTTTAGTGTCGGAGAGATATTTTATGTACATCATCCAGCATGATTTCAAAAGTCAAAATCCGTGAAGAATATATTAATAAGTACTATCATTAAGCAACACTATATGTTTACTTTTTAAGGCTTAAATAATTAACACACTTATATTTTACTATAAGGTATCTTGCTTTGTATCGAAAAAAGAGGTAAAAATATTTTACGTAACAACAACAGCGTGATACTTCCAAATTGAATCTTACACGTCTCAAGGGATTAAAATAAAATAGAAAATACATTTGTATATTTAATTTAATAAAATTTAAATATAAAACCACAATCAAAGTATAATTACTACATCAAATATAGTAATTACAAATTTAACTGAATAAACAGACAATAATTGGTAAGCACACCCATGGCATTAATATCTCACAACTGAGCATATTTTGTCGTAACTTGAAGCTTTTATAATTTTTCCTTAAATCAAATCCAGGAACATGTGGCTTGGAAGCCAAAGACGTTCAAACTTTCTTAGCTACCTGAACACGTGGTAAAATTTTTCGACTATTTCGCAATGATAACAACTGGGTTTTCCTGCTAAACGTGCGATATGGGGTCGCTCAATAATATTTTACAAGAATGAAAGAGTATTTCGATACAATTTATACCTTTCAACATTGCCAATCAGAATGCTTCATCTGAGGTTCTAACACAAGAATTAACCTCGGTAAACTTAAATTAAACAATCCGTATGATGGTATCCTCCAAAAAAGGACATGTTCATTCCCTTTCGCACTATAAACTAAAATTCTCATAGCATTATTTAAAACTACGAACTCGGTCACACTTGGTCACATGTTATTTTCGCATTCTTTGTTGGTTTGGTTGGTTATTAGGGCATATGGCAACTCGTTCGTATTGTAGCACTGTTTCGTTTTCTAGCACATTCAGTTCAGGCATCTTCCAGCTCAGACCAGAAGTCTGTTTAAAGCTAGAAGGTTAATAGCTTATAACCTGTTCACAACGGGTCCGTGGTTATGTAAAGAGTTCATCTTAACTATCTCGTCATCAAGCATGATGATGGTAGCAAGACATCCTTTCCCGCTGTGAGTGGAACAGTGCCACCTCTTCGTGCCAGCTTTCGTGGTAATCTTCAGGTAGTACTTGTACCCATTTAGCAGAAGGAGCGGCTTTTTACGACGAGAGTATACCATGGTCGGCTTCGGCTCTATAAAACAATACATAATTTCGCAATGGAATAGTTTAATTCGTATTTTTATAAGTTTTACCTATCGTACTCCTGGCCTGATACGATTATGGCCACTGTAGACACGCAGACAGAACAGAATTCTAATATATATTTCTTATTATAATACCATATTTGTTAATTATTTAAATGTTGGTGGTCTGGGATCCAACCCAAAATTAATATTCTGGTTTGGATTCCGGCAATTTGGTAAGACATAGCAGATAGCACTTAGCGTCAGTTTTCATCAGTTTAACAATTGTCTATCATCGCCTTGAATCCTACTATGTCAGTTTCTGATGGCACAAAGAGCGGAATCTTTTTTACTTTCAAATTAAAGAAAAGCTGTTAAAGAAAAGATATTAGTTTCAAGGACGTCATGATATCATGGCATCTGTTGGGCTTAGGTTAGCTTTGGTTAGATTCTAGGCATCTTATTAAGGTTTAAGTATTCCTTATATGAATTATTTAACAGGGGAAACTTATTGAATAATTCCCGATATATTATGCTTCAACATTGTATCCCAATTAACTATTAGTAGTGTATCGGAAGTTTTGTCCGATATCAATCTGTCGTCCCACTTATCTGTTTACTAAGTGCAGGTGAGGTTGACATTTGGGGCTTGAGTTTTTATGGTATAAGACCATACACTTCCCTTACACTCTAATCCTGTTCAGCTTAGGTAAGGGTCTCGGTGCCAATCGAGGTTAGGCTCTATCTTATTTAGGATAATTTAGGTTAGGTATAATGGTTTAGGTAGGTCAATATTAATAGAAAATAATACATTAATATAAAAATAGATGAATTATACATTAATTAGGGAATTCCAAGGCAGACATATAATCCTTTATATTTCTTTCCGTTTACTTCAATACAGGCAGTATGAAATGTAACCTCCCATTTTGAATCGGTACATTTTAAAATACAAAATAAAATACCAAAAATAATAATTACATTGTTATTAATAAAAGTATGTAAATATTTTGAACGTATTCACAATAGCGTGATACAAAAATACATATCATGAAAAACGCATTTCTAAATTAAGAACACACACTTCAATATTATTATACTTAGACCTTGATGATTTAACATTGTATTAGTTCAATAGACAGACAGACAAACAGAGCTTCTCATCTATAATTCAATCTTGCTTCCACACTAAGCTATGATTTGATAGTATTTCCGATAACTAATGTAAATGTAACTAAAAACTGTCTTAATACATAAATCACATCATATCAATATCAACGATACAGTAAAAGGTTATTAAAAAATGTCACGCACAAATCGGACTCCCACGCGAAGGGTTCCTTACCACAGTCATTAAGACCGAGCATAAAACGAAAAAAGAAACTAACGAAACTAAACAAAACAAAACAAAACGAAAAATAACACAAACGCAACATTGGTTATCGTAACAAAATAATACGATATCACAATTCATGTCACTTCATTCGCATAACGCCGCAATGGCAAAATTGTTAGCGTTGTTATTATATTATCGGTAACTTTTCTATTTTTAACGGTCTTATTTTACAGTTTTTATTATATGTTATTATAGTAACCATTGTAGCATACACGATGTGGAAAATTCAAGCAGCGACATATTCCCTTTGGTAAGATACAGCCTTATGACAGACGGGAAGCGGAGCCTTTGTAATAGAGAGAGAGATGTAATAGAGTTGACACTTTTTGTGTACGGATCCCTAAAAACCAAATATTGGGAGCGTATCTGTTTCAAATAAAACTAAAACGACTTTATCTGCTTTGAAGTATTTTACCGAACAGGATCATGGCTGTGCATATTATTAACTTTCAAAATTACGTCATCCAGAGTGGTCAGCGTGGCACGACACCCTCGGCAATTATGTGTAGAGCAATGCCACCTCTTCTTCACCGATCGACCGATATTCCTAGACTCTTTAACAGAGTATTTGTAACCGGATAACAATATCAGCGGGTTTCCTCGTTGAGATTCGATGAAAATTGGCGAATCTGAAATGAGATTTTATTAAAGTAAATCAACTTTAAAGCATACATTCCTCACGTTTTGTAAATTTATGTAATATTTTAAATTAATAAATGTAACGTATGTTTTCAAACTAATATTTCCCGGAATTGAATATTAATTTACTTATAAATATTGGCGAAATAGTAGCAATAAATAAAAACGAATCGTGAGTAACCCGTTACATCATAAAATAATAAATATA
>DWOQ01000579.1:0-10974 GCA_018251115.1 Codatractus alcaeus
TCAAAACTTAAAATATAGATCTTGAAGCCAATTACGGATTTACAATATATTAAATATGAAGCTAAAAACGTTATAAAGTATTCACCATATAGGCACTTAAAAATAGAGGAATGAAATTTAAATTAGAGGAATGAAATTTAATGCCTCACTTCAAGTCAAATACTGATTATTAATTCACCAAGTAAATACAATGTTACGAAAAACAAAAGAAGTATACAATAGGTGGTCTTATTGTTACCTGAAATTTATTTCATACAACCTTATGGAGTTAAAATATATTAGTGACATTAAATAGGTAGGTCGTACACATAAATAGAAAAATATCTGTCTACATGTCATTCTCATTCTGAAAGGCTAATAGAAACTCCACCATAACCCCTAAAGCAAAAAATTTTTAACTGCAAAAATTGTATCTGTACATCTTTTTGCGGCATTGCAGCCAATGCCATTTGCCAAACATCTTACAGATGAATAAACCTTGTGTTACTCATTGTTATATTACTACCCCTGAGAAGTAAGTTGTAATGCTTCATGTAAGGACACCTTGTAAACCAGAACACAGCGCACTGTATTGTTGTAAGGAAAAATTAAGTGTCATAGATGTGTGACCAGGTTTGAACTAAAAAGAATCGGAACACATTTAACACATTCGCTACCAAACCCACACTTTTTGTAGTCGATTTGATGCATATGTGCATTCAGGAGAGTGAGTGTGTTAAGATTGTTCATGAGGGGAGGTAAGTAATGTAAATCTTATCAAACAGTTACGAAGTGAATATGATAAATGAAACAGTAATCCAGTATGTATTTCCACAATTTTTTTGCCTTCAAAAGCATATTATGATTATAAATTCATCAGTTCCAATTGTTGTTACCTGAGAGATGGCTTTTATAGACTATTATAGGCCTTTTGGGCTGTTGTCGGCTAACTCAAGTTGGCCCCTAACTTGTGTCATAAAAAACTTGTACGGAGCTAGTATGATAGCATAATTTTTTAATCATATGCATTAATAAGCAATTAACATGCAGTCTACCTTATTGAAGTGGCCACTTCTGCCCATTGTTGTTCGAACCCCTGTTAGGAATGGATGCAAACTTGCAGTTGTCTCTCTCCTTAGCAAATTTAAATTCAGAATACCCCACACCACCCCTCGTCACCCAACTTCACTCTTTGTTCCACCACTAAGATCAACCGTCTTACGTAGCAGATCTCCAATATCTTGGTTAAGTAAAATCTTTAATGATTGGTCTGCTGATAGACAAATCGATTTATTCTCCCTTAAGTTTTACCAGTTATGACATTGTTTGCTCAATGAAAAGTATTTTTAGTAAACTCAGAGCTACCTTATATTAATATAGAAAATTAATTAATTGTACCTTAATTAATTAATTGTACCGTAAATTAATTAATTAATTGTACCGTAAGCACCTTTGTTACTTAGATATTACGTTGATTGCATGCAGTGAACATAGGTTCACAGTGATTCACTTATAGAAGTGATTGTGCACTAAATTACACTATAGTTTATGTTGCTCCATGATTTGTGAGGATGTAACAATGTCGGTGAACCAAATAAATAAATAAACAGTAGTTCTAAACTGCTCTTATAGAGTACAATATGATGTGACAGTGCTGCAGAAGGCAATCCACCAAAGATTCTACCATATTTTAAAACTCAGGTAATATTCCTGGCTGTTATAGCATCAGGAGAAATCCCTACCCAGCAGAGACAAGAATTCCAAGCATGAATCAAGCAGCCTCTATTTGCTTATGTAGTTGTCTGTTGATTTGACCTGACATTAGCCTGGATTTGCCATATAGCCTGGAGCTAGGTTAGCTCTGATTTTGCATAGAAGTGTCTCTTCAATAAACTTTAATTAACTAAGGCATTGGAATTGGATCAATTTTTGTTCCTTTTTTTAATGAAGTGTATGCACCAGATGGTAGGCTGCCCATGGACATCTGTAATAGAATGCCAGATACTAGTCCTACTTGAGCTTCATACAAATCATGAGATCAAGCACTGCCTATAAGTAAAAATAGGTGTCGCAGTATAATGCATATTATCCGTAATACTTACGCATAATACTCTTTGTATTTATTCCTGCGGGGAACTCCGAGAAAGAAGTACACACAGGCGCCTCCGATACAACTCAGGATTAATGCTCTGGCTATGTGTTTCTTAGTTTGGGCCCAGTGAAGGCCTCTCATGATGGGCTTGTTCAGGCAGGGCGGGGGTGGCGGCGGAGGGGGGCAGACTTGTGCACAAGGATCTGGGGTCGGCGTGCAACTCATTCTGAAATCAGATTTCATAATTACATAAACCGGTTCAAAAATATAGAAAGATTTTGAGTTTATGCAGTACTATATATCTTGATTTAATCCACTTGAACTTTTGAATTCATAGCGATGAGCTTAAAAAAGGATCTTAAGATTATTGCTTAGATCTTTGCAATGATTACAGGGGCACTACAATAAAAATAGTCCCAATGAATGCCATATTGTAACTAAACTCTAATGTACTTAGGTTTCATGTGTGTGGTATTCCAGGGTAGCCCTAAGAGCAAGCATTAGAGTGCCATACCCTGGAATAAGGTTTTTGATTCCTCCAAAAAGATAATTCTAATTACTGGAACTTGGGTACAGTTGTAGGTAGTATTGTTAACTTATAAATTAAAAAATAAATAATATTTCTCCAACAATATCATGATATATAAACAACAATTACCAATAAAATTAAGATTGCCTTGTTATGAAGTACATATGAGAACTTTTGAAATCAATGGATGCTGACAAATGACAAACTTGAACGAATGACAACCTCTAATGAATCAAATTTATTTTACAGTCACACAAATGAAAGATGGCTCAAAGTTCACACGGCGGGAGCCACCGACGGAGCCGCGAGCACGACGGGGGCGCCATGCGGTACACCAACACCGACTGGGAGGGCAAGGAGGCGCTCTACCAGCGAGAGCTGGACGAGGCCCGCGCCCGCGCCACGCAGATGGAGAAGACCATGCGATGGTGGTCAGACTGCACGGCTAACTGGCGGGAGAAGTGGAGCAAGGTTCGCAACGAACGCAACAAGGCGAGGGAAGAGGCCAAACAACTAAAGAACAAAGTGGACGCCCTAACAAAAGAACTGTCCACCATCAAAACAGAAAAAGTAGATCTAGAACAGCAGATAGCTGACGTCAAAAGAGATAATGAGAAACTTCTTACTATTGGTGAAAGCAGAATAGTGTCAGCCGATCTGACGACTGAAGACGGTGTCGAATTGAGACGTAAGAATGTAGGCTATGTTTCCCCGAACGATCAACAGTCGATCAGACAACGAGCTTCACTAGATTCCCACAAATTTACAAACATTGACAACGTTCTAGCGAATAAATTAAGCGAACTGAGGCTCCGATTGGACGAGACGTGTAAAAGTTTGCAAAGCGAGAAGGACCAAAAGGCGTTCTTGCTAGCAAAAATAGAGTCGTTGACGGCCGAGCTCCACAACACGAAGATGGAGCTGACCCACAGCGACCGAACCATGGGCTCCACAGATTCTAGTCATAGCGAAGTGGAGAGACTGCAGAACGAGCTACAGGACGAGATAGCCGCTAAACAGGTCCTCGAAGAGAAAATAGCGGAATTCAAAATGGAGGTTGAAAGGCTCAAATCAGAAAACACGATACAGTGGAGCAAACGTGAGCTGTTGGAGACGGAAAATATAGCTATTTTGCGCGAAAATAAGAAACTTTACAGCCAAGTTTGCGAGCTAAGGGAGCAAATACACAAGCTGAACAGAATATCGGACGGCAGTGCGTACGGACCGTTCACAAACGATCACAACACTAGATTGGATTCGAATGTGTTGTACGTTAGGAAAACTAGTGTGAGTCCAAGATCGCACGAGTCTAGTAACGGATCGTCTGAAGCGAATTTAGCTCATTTCGAAACTAAAACGAACACGTCAGGCGAAGACGACGAATTAGCGATAGTGGAACGTAATGAAAATTGATATTACCTTTCCTAGTTGTCGTATTCGGGAAAATCTTTACTTTGTCGCAAATTATTGAAATGAATTTCAAATGTAACTGTCATGTCATCACAAAACTTTTTATTCAAAGTTTTGCTAAAAGGCCTAATACGAGCCTATTTGTCACCTTTTTTTTCAAAATTGTAAGTCAAAATCGATCAACAATAGTACTAGATTACCGATGCTCTAAAATTGATTACAGGAAAAGCCCTACAAAATTTTCAGTTTTTTCAAATTAGGGTTGTCACGTATCCCGGATTCGAATTTCAGGCAATATCTTCTGATTTTGCGAAATTAATAGTAATTGTCACCTGCTTCAACGGTAAGGAAAGTATCGTAGAGCCTGAAGGCGTGAGAGTTTTATGAAACAAACGGAAAGGGGTGTAAAATAAATTATTGGAATGAAGAACATCAATCATCAATAAACTTGAAGGGCTTTATATTGTAAAAAAAACAGAAATGATTTCAAACGCCTTGAAAGAGGTTCTTAATTTAGATTTTTTTCTTTGTTACATATTTTTGTTATCTCATTACCCCGTCATTTGTAAACCGATTAGTAAAATAGTTTTTTAGTTGGGAAAGGGATACCTAATTTCATTGACATAAGACATTGAGCTTCGAAGATACAGCAGAGAACTCGTCAGACCCGAATAGGCTTGAGAACAGTGGTTAGGATATAAGTAGGTGTATGACAATCCAAGCGTAGATAGGTACCTAACTATGATAAAGATCGTTCTGCACTACAGGAAGAGGTACAAAAAGTAGTTGTTGCAATCGAAGTCGATTTAGCGTAGTAATCATATCTAGTACTTATTGCTGATCGAAGGTGATAAATTAATAATTAATCCTTACTATTGATCTTTAAACAAATTTGAACTTCTTGGATTATAGCTACGAAGTCTTCATCAAGCTACATTAAAGAAATAAATCATAATCGGTTCATATTTTGGAAAGAATGTAGACAGATTAACGTGAAACTTATACCACCCCCATTTTTGTCGGGAGGTTAAAAATACCCCAAATCTTAATTAATTATTATGCGGTGAATTATCTCCTTGGAGTTTAGAAACAAATTTAAAATAATATACATCTCTAAATGAAAAGAAAAACCCACGAAGATTTACAGAATTAGTACTAAATGTTAAAATAACATTCCATTTTTTCAGATTTGATTTTTTTCTCTTATATTAAAACAATAAGTTATGTGTGGAAAAAATAACGTTCTTATGTAACAGATCTATAATAATTCTCATTAACAATTAGATGATGATTTTATAATCATTTATACTCTTTAGTGGTTGAAACAATACAAAGTGCAAAATAATTACAGGTATATTATTATGACGTAACGGAAGTAGATATGTGAAATATAGATTTAGGCTCAAAGTATCGTGCATTTTTAAATCTGGCGTTTGATTTTTTAATTTGAATTATATATGTGTGATAGATTAAATATCACTTCAGGTTTATTGATTAAAATTAGAAAAGAATATGAGTCTTAGTGATATATTACGTAATAACTTCAGTTTCAGTTATTTATTGAAAAGGAAATAGATTGATTAAAATTATAAGAAAATAACTAGTTCAGTAAATGAAGCTAAAAGCTATTTAATAATTTTATAGCCGAACATTGCATAGAACGATAGCGCATTATTGGATTGTTGATTTATGTTCTCGTTTTAAAAGCGGTAAATAAGGTTGGCGGTGGTGTTGCCATATTAAAATCACTAACAGTTTTATTTCCAATCTAAGGATTTTTGAGTAAAACGTTCATGGCTGCATGTTGATTCATATTTTTTACATCGAAAAACTAACTTACGTTCGAATTATTAAATGGAGTAAATGAGGCAACTTGTTTATACCTGTGACGCCATCTTTTGTCAAATAGCGAAGTTTTGACATATTTAAAGGGCACGTGAACTGGCTATAAAAATGCAGCTTGCTGAGAATATATCAACAATATTGCAAGAGATATTGTCTTGATGCAATTATTATTGTGCAATTTTGCTGTCTAATCCGCCAGGATTCTAATGCAATGTGGCTTCATCAAATTTTACCATCGTAACGAGCCTACTCCTATTACCTATAATTGCTATTACGATAAGACAGCAACGTTGCACGATTTAGACGTTAACTTTAGTACTGAACTTGCAGCTAGAAATTGCTGCAAAACTGCCCGATTTTTTTACTATATTTTATTGAAATTTAAAAAGCGAAAAGTTAATTTCATACGATCAAAATATGTTACAGGGAATGACGTATTTAAATCATGGACTTGTATAATTAGTGCTGATAAATTAATAATTATGTATAATTTAATAAATTTATCGATATTTTAATTTTAATTTGTATGATTAGTATACTGCGAATCGAATGTATTTACAACTAACATGTATAGCAATATTTATCTCATTCCTAAATACTGAACAGTGATAGCTATTTAATATTTTGTCGTTTCGAACAAATAATACATAGCTAAATGTTGGTATTAATAAAAATGTATAAAATTATTTGGCCTAATATATGTGTCGGTCTCGGCCGCGTTACAACAGCTTGTTCAGATGAGACTAAATACATGTAAATAGTTTCACACAAAGATAATAAATAGCTCTTAAAACTGTGTATTCATTTTTACTCCTAATTTATGATACTATTTTTACAATTCTAGGGATAAATCCATGTAGGATATAAATATTGCTTCCAGTTCTTTTATCGTGTTACAAAACACTAAAAAAGAAGTGAGTATACCTAAAGGAATAAATCCGAGAGAATTTAATGAGAGCAATAAAATAATCATGCAGATATTATTTGTACCCTAAGAGGAAACACGAACCAAGCAATACCCCTCTGCTGGGCCCCTGTTGTGTTCCCGTGTCTTTTTCTGTTTCCTGAAGTGTAAACTTATATCAGAGTATAATATCCACAGTATATAGATTATAAAAATAAATCAAACAATATTGAGTATTATTAGCACATTTATTATATCACCAAATACATACAAAACAACGACAGACAAACTCACAACAGTTATTATTTTAACACTCGTATAATTATCGAACGCAACGATAAGTCTCATTTTTAAATTTTATCACTAAACTATTTCTGACCAGAATTTCTCGAACATAATTTTTCAGGAGTAACGTTACATTTCAATACGAAAATATTACGGATTCCTTCTAGAAGTGAAATAAAATAGTTTTTAAAACAGCAGTGCGCGTAATCGCCCACTCGTAATCTATATGTTGATAAATGTATTTTGCTAATCAAGACTACTGTATACTGTGTAGTTACAACATAATTTTATTGACGGCCCTTGTGTTGCTACTTTTAAGAACTAGAATGATATGCGGTCCAAAGTTCCATAGCCACCGAGCTATCTGACAAATTTAGATATCTATTCCAGCTCTGGGTATTTGTGTACTCATTTGGATCTACGGCATAATAATCGTAAGGTTGTAGAAATCGCTACATATTTTAAAAATTACAGTCTACTTCCTAAAACTTTAACTCATGACTTTAGTTTTCTTTAGGTAACCTTCAATTATCAATGATACCCAGGTCAAGATTCGACTCTGGCGGTTCTGGCGTTGTGTCTCGTTTTACCACCTTCGCCAGATCCTCTGAGGGCTGGAAGTTGGCGATAGGCAACATCCCCAGACGTTTCAGCTTCGACTGCAAGTGAACCCGCTTCATATTCCTCTTCTCTGGTTGCGGTATGCCCGGCGGTTTCTCCACATGTTTCCTGTTTTTACTCTTTGGGCCAACGTTGGCACTTGGCACTTCAATAATGTTTGCCAAATCGTCTGCTGTGGACGTACTCGGAGCTGTTTCTATATCTTCCGTGGCATTTATCTTCTTTATAGTCAATCCTGGCATCAACTTAATCTTCTTGAGGGCTGTCAGCCTGTTCTCATACGTCCTCTCCATCTGTAGCGACTGTCCCCCGTCTTGGTTTTTCAACGAGTCTATTATTTCAATCTCGTACAACTTCCCTTGGTCCTCCGTCCTTATGAACACTGGTAATGTGTCTATCTCAATATCCAATTCTTGTTCGCCTTTTCCGATTTTTTCAGTACCTGCGTTTTGAGTTATATCTTCCCCAGCATCAACGTTCACTGTTTCAATGTTACCAGCTGTTCTTAGATTTTCCAACAGAATATTTGGTATAAGATCAGGATTTTGATCGGGTTCTTTATCATCTTTATTGTCATCATCACTGTTGTCACTATCACTGATATCATCATCGCTGTTATCATCATCGCTGGTACTATCATCACTAATATTATAATAATAATCATTAATACCTTTAACATCCATGCCTCCGGTTGTCTCAATATCCGAACTCCTATCGCAATCCGAATCGCTACAGTTACGGCTCCGCTTTACCGCTCGAGGGCTTATCGGAATTCTCCGTTTTCTATCCGCGTTTGTGAGTTTCTCCAAAAGATCCCTCTTCGGTTTTACTTGTCTTGGTTTTCTCTTTTTCATTTCTTTACGTTTAACGGGGACTTTCTCCGGAGTAGCGTTATTTTCCAATCTAGCTTTCCTGAAACAAAAATGATTTTTTTAGTATTTTATTTACACATATTTATATGATACAGAGGTTGAAATTATTGCATTGTAAATATGGATATATTGTTCCTTGTTCGTGAGGTAAGACTTGCCCAATAGTTCGATAACTCTAACAGTTTATATGTGTCCCCATATGATAGTAGTATAAGAAAAAAAATATCGATAATACTGTAATAATACTGTCAATGGGAGGCTTTATGGCAATGAAATTTAAATGGGACGCTTTCAGACATATTTACTTTGCAACAAAAGTCAAAATTGTAAAAGACGTAGTTAAGTTAGAAAAGGTTCCAAATAGGACTTTTGATTTCGAAGATACACCAGGGAACTCCTTGAATTCGGAAAGAAAATGTGTAGTGATTGAGTAATTGCAACATTTATGACCTAGTCTTAGTTAGGTAGTAATGTTTAATTGCGTTGATATTTAATCACGGGCAAAAAAAATCAAGGTCCTATAAAAAACTTCTTTAAATGAGGCTCCAAATCCATTCCAAAATAAACCAAAAACTTTAACCTGGAATAAAGAATAGTGAAATTGATTTTAGATAAGTTAATAAGTTAATTTTAAAAATATAAAACTACAATCTAAAGTTGTTCATGGAGTCCAAGGGGCCCTTGAGCTTGGGGGCCCCGGGCGCTGCCCCGTCTAGACCTACGATAGCTACGCCACTGTAATACAGGTAGGTGTTAGGATTAAAGTCGCTTGTTTTTTGTATGTTAAGCTTAGTAATAATATTTCCATGCTGCCAAAACCTCGGAACATACCTTTCCTCGCTGTCCATGAGATGCCTCACCGGTTCCACATCTTGCCTCATGGCCTTCTCCTTTATCGCCTGACGGGATTCAAGTATCCTGTCGTCGCTATCACGATTATTGTCTGTCTCCTCATATCCTAAAATAAAACATTGTGAAGGTGTCATCGTTAACCTTTTTATGTTCCTCTCCTGGGCTTTGGTCTCCAGAACGAGATGGTTTAGCCTATTGTCTACGAAGACAGAGTGCGGATCGGTATTTGACAAACCTTAAAGACATTTTTACAGAACTCAGGCATTTAGCTTTCCTTGCCATCTTTTTCTTCACCAAATTATTATCTAATAAGCAAACATTCTAAAATCAAAGGTGCGTGCCTGTTGAAGCCCGGACTCACAAAGTCGATAGCAGGACAAATTTCATACAACTAGGCTATCTTTACCTAGGGTCTTGACGACTCAAATGGTGGAAAGTCGACATACCGCTGAAAAACTGAAGGTATCTGATTCGATCCCTGGGCAGACAGAGGTCTTAATTATGTATTTAGTGTATTCGTCTTTCTCAATATCTATGATACGCATGTTACACGGAATCCTAGAGTAGTAAAGTGTGTGTATGTGTGCGCATGTGTGTGTGTGTGTGTGCGTGTGTGTATATTATACTATACTTAGGTCTTACCATTCTGTTCCTCGTACATCCCACTGATAATTCTCTTAAGAGAACCTTGCAACTCATTTGATAAATTTTCATTTATGTATTTAAGGTTGCGATTGAATTCCACGGTCTCTGAAATATTGTTGACATGTTTTATCACACGAACACTTGTTATGGATCGAGTGATCGATAATTAATGAAACTGTAGTTCAATAATACCCGGAAATTTATATATTCTTAGGTGAAGAAATTTTATAGAAAATGCGATATAATTTGTATTATACTAGTGTCGAATGCTTTCTCACAATCTACATACTAATTTGCTACGTTTTAATTTTAAAATAAAAATAAGTGAATAGAATGATTGATATTATTTTATTAATTTTAAAAGTTTTAATTTTAAAATAAATCTTCAATAATTACAATAAGTTTATTAATCAGGTTTTGATAATAAATTTGCAATTTCAGGATCTCTTACTATGTACGAAACCAGTTGCGATGGATGGCCGGCTCAAGTCTCCATCATCTGAATATGTCGCCTTTATATATCATACTAATATATATAAATTTTATATTGAAAATTTACTGGTAATGAATATAGTTAATTTCTAAACGACAGTCCCTTGTCTCTTTTAATTTACATTTAAATTAATATTACTATTCTTATTAACATTTCCGGACATTATAAACTTTTCAATCACTTGGTCCATAACATAAATCGCAGATCAAAATAACTACGACATAAGCTTCGCATATCATAACAATCGGAGGATGTGCGTCCAATTTTAAAATGAATCATGCAATATTAGACTTTATTTGCACAGCGATAAATTTTATATTTAGACTTCGTTACTATGTAAATTGTTACAATTTAATCAAATGTAGATTTTAATCTAAAATGTCTTGTATATTTCCTTAAACATAAGTTCGCTTAAAGAATGCAATGGTATTTTTCTGTTGTTCACTA
>DWOQ01000580.1:0-10973 GCA_018251115.1 Codatractus alcaeus
CGTCCTACCCTGATTAAACTAGCGACAAGATCAATTTGGAATTTGGTAGTCCTGTAGATGTCTACATATTTATCATATTTATTCTCACATAAATCAATGAAAAACTTGAATCGTATTTTAATTAGAAGTTAAAAGTTGAAGAATTATTAAGGTGCTAAATACGTTACAAACAACTTCAATCGCAACCTCAACATAATATGTATATTTTCTGCTTGTTAATGCCTTAAAGATGTACGCCTGATATCGTATATTGCGTATATCTAAAAATGATGGGAAAGTTTTTAAAACACGCTTCTACGCTTATATCCTCCTCCTAGCTTCGTGGGTGCGCTGAAAACATACAAGGAGGAATACACAAACACCAGAAAAGAAATCCAAATTTATTACTTAAATATCTCGCCGGGAATCGAATCCCGCGGTTCAGACTAGCATGGTAATCGCTCCGCCACGCGAGTCATTCGTTTTAATTAATACGCCGACTGACTTTTAGCCACCGCATAACGCAACTCAAAAATGAGTTAACGTGACTTCTCAAAGCGACTGTGATTTCAGTTCTCGAGAAAGTAAACGAGCCGATTAAGACGGTAATCCTAACGTCGCAACTGACGTCTTGACGTCCAAATCCCGTTCGCAAACTTTAAATTAACTTCCAAACGTTTTTTTTACTCGAGGCGACACACGGAACGACAAGTATAAATTATTCAAACAGACGCTCCAAATAGCAGTGTCTTGAGATTTTCCCAACGCGGAGGTGCGAATTTAAATTCAATTTCCGCACTAACTAGTTGGGCCAAGTTTTTAAGACTCCAGTAATTCGATGTCTTCCGTACCGCCCCGCGCCGGCACTGATTTTTAGGGTTCCGTATCCAAATGGTGCCAAAGGAACAATTTTATTAAGGTTCCGCTGTCAATCTGTCCGTCGGGCCGACTGTGTGTCCACTTAGCCAATTTTCAGTTCTATTTTTTTATTTTTGATAATAAAATTTCATTTCCAAAAACGTTTTATATATACATTTATTTCTAGTCGTATGGACATTTAAGCTCTACATCAATTTCCCGCTACCTCCCCTGGCGAACCCATGTCGGATGTTTTCAAACCGCCCATAAGGCCTCCGGCAAGGTTCGACGACGGCTATCCTGTGATAACAACCGGGACCGACAGCTTAACGTGCCCTCGAAGCACGGAATTATTTGTTTCTATTGCTGTAATTGCGGTCAAAGTAATACACGGCCTGTAAAAATTTTAAGTACATATCTATAGGTCGATACTTTACGGTCCACATGATAGAACCTTTAAGGGTACAGTAAAGTTCGGTAGGAAAATAGGGTCTCATTGGTAAGTCTTAGGTACGGAACCCTAAACACGATTTGAATACAATTCAAACAGGGTTTCTCTCTAAACCTATCTAGTTACCATACCTACTTTTTGGGTAAGTGAAGTTTCTCAAGAGTTTTGTCAATTTGCATAATACATCTATCCCGAGCTTGCTCGCGAGGCTGTGTCTTTACATCATTTTCTTCGTTATTTACATTGTTTCGTACATCTTAAGAAAAATTCTTTACTTTGCATAAATATTTGTAAGTAAAGAAAAACGTATTTTAGCGATCTACTGTTTTTGCGAAGGTGACCTGATTAGATTATTTTTGTTCACAATGGACAGTCGGCAATGGTGAACGTCTTAATTAGGGATTCTGTTTTTGGAGCAAGTTTTATTTTCCCAGTAAAGTTTCGGTAAATTGACCTTAAAATAGAATCGTACTGACTACGGATTGTTTATTGCTCGTGATTCGACACGAGTTTATTACTTTTTCAAATGTCAATTTCTGAGAGCTATGGCTTCTAGTTCACGTTGCTCTGACAGATGTGACGTTATTAAAACCCCATTAATTTTATTGCCAAACCCGAACTACGTAACATCGTTTATTTTGGGCCCAACCTGAGGTCAGTTACAGATCTACTTAGTACTGAGGATCAAGGAGATATTCCAATCCTCTTATAACTATTACCTTACCACACCCTTCAAACTAAAATGCCTCAATTTTCTGTTACCAAGCAGAAATTCCGACTTCACTTCCTGTATTATTGTGTTGATTCCTAGAATAGCTGGCTTCCTAGACTAGGCTTTACTACACTTTTAAAAGACATACATACAGGCTTCACTTTTAAGTTTAATATCTTAGAACATTCGTATTTATGACCGGCTGGCAGCGGAATAATCGAAAGTAAATAGAGCTAGATGATATTCTCTCGGGACACATATAATGCGAATAGCTGGACGGGTACTTTCAGATTTATCATTACTTATGCATGTTATTTCCATCCCTGTTCCGGTGGTAATATAAGAAAAAATATTGCAAATAACAATTTGTAAGTGCTTCCGCCGCCTTATACCGAAGTCTCCAATAACATTTCCTGATATTTATGTTTCGTTTCAAATCCAAATTGTTCGAGTGGAATCCTATCATATCAACGCTTAAAAAAAGAAATTAAAAATTCTATCACTAGAATATTTTCTCGCAGTAAGTACGAGTATGTAAATTAAACATATAAGTAAAAACATGTATTCTTTTTCTCGTCACTTGCGAATAAGATTTTAGTTATTATGAGTTCTATTGTATCAAGTTACAATTACTCATTGTCGATTATGTTTCGTATTGTTGTGTCTTTTATATGGTTTTTATTTCTTAATAGATACTATTCGTTTTATATAAACACTACTTGAAATATAATCAGTAATTTATCTATGTAATGTATTAAATGAAGGATCATCTTCATTCTCTATGGACGCAGTTTATCCTTCCATGATTAGATTCACTCCTCGAAGCTCTGTAATCCCCAGCCACACGGCACTCCACCTTGGTACCTAGTTCAAGGTGTTAACATTATATTCACTGAGCACTTCTGAAGCAACTGTTATGCTAAGCTGTTCCGAGACTTTCCGATGTTCCGCAAACTGTGCGGCGCAAGGAACTTCTCCGCTTACACATTATAACAAGGTCGTGATAGTTTTTGGAAGTATTTTTAGTTTCCAATTATTGATATCTAATTGTTAAATAATTAATAATGTTTTCTAAAGAAATGTGCGTAATTTTGCAGCAAGCATTAATAAGAATACATTATAATTGGAGTAGAGGGCTTCACTATACCAGCTGCCGGTATATTGATTATTATTAAACCTAACCTAACCTAACACTAGTATTGAGATTAATTTATTACTAAACTGAGAATTTAGTTAGTCAATTAATCATACATTGTTAATCTTATTATATTATACTTCAATATTTTATTACATTTAATATAATACATTTTACAATTAATTAAAAACTTCTCGCGCCCTCAACAATATAAAAAAAAAAACATAGCCCATATAACTGAGTATATTTTAGGGTCACAGAAAAGTATAAAATTTGATCAAAATAATTAAAAAAACAACTAATGTAAAGAGCACGTAAGTAATATTTTACTAAGAGTGACTGGGGTACTATCATGATTTTGCTCTTGAAAGAAAAGATGCCCGGTAGCTTAATGCCGACCGATTGACCGATTGCCGATTTGACCGACTAATAGCTTAATTTTAATGCATAAGTTGGCTGTAGGAAATTTAAAATAGAAACTGGAAATATTTGTTTAAAATATGCAAATACCAAAATTGACGAAATTATCTGTGAGTATACATAAAATACATACAAACAAATATGATCTCCTTATTTCAGACTAGCAGGCCACCTTATACGCAGTTGTTGCTCTAAAATATGCGACCATATATTCAATTAATTTTACCTCAACAGGAAAACATAAAAATAAAGCAACCTACGCGCAGTCGTTGCTGTGAAATGTTTCTGATCTCTTTACAAATTGAAGTTCATAAAAGTTAAGAAAGTTGGCAAGTGTTCAAGTTGTGGTATTAAAAACACTTCGCAGAACATAAGCGCTCTCGATAAAATCGATGCGACTGGAATAGAATAGAGGTTTCGATGGAGTTTGTTGTGTAGAGGTCTTGAAGTTGCCCGAGAAAACTTGAACTCCCTAAGCGAGACCCTTCGCTGAATTAAAGTAGATATTTATTTTAGGCAGTATCTTTGCATCGGTCTTTGGTATAGTGAAAAACTTTTTATTTGAATATAGATTGGTGTATAATGTAGGATTTAAATTCAGTCACTTTGCAGTGTGACGATGAACTTTATTGTGGCCACATGATAATGACGGTGAACGATGATGTGATGAAGATGATGATTGATTTATCGTATTGGCTGTGCCTGCTACCACGTTGGGTTTATTACTGATACTTGGGCTCATGCCCGCCACCTTGTTATTTCAATGCAAAACAAGAAGGCGGGCGTGGTCTCATATTAAGAATACAACGGCTTGGTTACAACGCGACTTAGTTATGATAATAATGACATGAGTACAAGTATGCTTTCTCGCCTGGCTACGACATGACAGAATGTGAACAAACAAATGCAGAGTACGGACAGTGCGAGTGCAAGCGCTTACACAAAACGAACTTTTTTCTTGTAACAAACAGATAATAAAACATAAACATAAATACATCCATAATGATGTTTGTTGTTATTCACTTATTTTCTTGACTATAAAACAATTTTTGCCGTGAAATAGCTAAAAATATACAAAACTTTAAATATCTTGCCTTCATCTAATTTTTTATTGTTTCGAAAAGTTCCCCAAAACGCTGGCGACTTCGTTAAATCCCTAATTCTGTGGCCGCGATGTCGTATGCGTCAGTCTAGTGGTAATTGGTACTCGGGTAACCGTCGTAATAATTGCTTAAGGAAAGATCGATTGTCAGAATCTATTCATTATTGTATATACGTATAAATGCACGAATTGTTTATTGTTTTATAAATTTAATCAACCGTTTTGAAAAAAAAAACGGATTTTGAATATTTTAAACGTTTATGAGTATTATTTTGAATTTGATGACTCACGTGGCAGTGCGGTTACCACACCGGTTTGACACGCAGAAGGTTCCGGGTTCGATCCTCGGCAATTAGAAATCCGAGTGATGAATTTAAATTACTGTTGTGGGTCTGGGTGTTTGTGTATCGTCTTTGTGTGTGTACATGGCACCCACGACACAGGGAAACCTAGCGTGGGCTATGAATGTAGAAAGCGTCTTTTTTTAACTATATGATGCTCCTTATTCTAAGATACTTGATTATTTTCTTTGTATTTTGTAACTTCTGTTTTCTCATAGAATCTGATTTTAGAGGAGCCTTAGTAACAGGGTTCCGTTGCCACCCTTTGATTATGTAATCCTGTATTTTTCTTGGGAAAATTGTAATTTCTTCAAAAAGGTTACTTTGTGTTCACCTGTTCACATAATCAATAAAAACTAATATTGTGAGTTTATCTGCGACGGCACCATCGCCATCGTTTCCATGTCTGAAAAAGAACTGGAGTGTACCTCGCTGTCTCCAAGGAAAGAAGATATGCGTTAATGCGCTACGTCAATAGATGTTTTGACTCACATATGTTCTCCTAAATTTAACGATATCCAAAGACACCTGACTGGCAACGATAGGCTAACGAGCCTAGAGCAGTGAAGTGAGAAATAAAATAACATCGTGATATCACATTCAACCACCACATCCGCTGGCTGACCATACCGTAACTTTCAAACATTACATATTCAATAGAAAATTTCCAGAGTTTGTAACATTCTCACAAATAATGAAGAGGATTTTTTATGCATGTCCATGTATGTTTCACTATAAATCTCTACCATCTACATTAGTAGCTATCATGAGTTTATGTACGGTTGTTTAAATCTCTTTAAGATTTTTTTGTGTTTTACGCCAGGAAAACCTCGGCACGAGTGCCATCCAATGGCAGATAGGATAAAGTTGTGCTAATAGAACTGAGCTAATACACGGCGCTGATACAAATATGATGTTGGATTCCTTAGGTTCCTCAAGAACTATGTTATACTATGTATTAAATAAATAAATAAATAAATGTTTTTATCGAATTATGGTATGGTGGATATTTGACACAAAAAAACAACAATTTTGATTGAAGGCGTAAGAAAGATCTTTCAAAATAACTATTCAGGCATATATACTATATACTGTACGATATATAGAACAACAAATAATGAAAAGAAATTGAAATAAAACCTAACAAAAAAAACTCAGTTACCTATAACAATCCACGCCAAATGTTGTGCAATTGCGGCGAAATTCGAGTACCCACATTAAGTCCAGTTAATATCCACGTTGTTACTATATTCAGCGGTAGTCATATAAGTATAATGTTCCGTACGGTACGGAATCCTTGTTCTCGAGTCTGACTCACACTTGGACGATTTTTTATAAGTACGAAGTAAGATATTTACTTGCATTTATATTTCTTGACCCCATCATTTATACCGTTATCTATTTATAGACATTATTTAAAATAACGTTATTACGAGTAAATTGCCTAAAGGTGTCTTTGATATTAAACAGTATTGGATATTAAAAAGGAGCTCAATTTAAGTCTTTATTGCTTGTTCAGGTGCGTAGGTAGCAAATTAGAAGTTATTTTAAAAGTTAATTTTAGTGTAAGGAAAATCAGAATTCTTCAAAATGAATATATTAATTTACGTGCTACATCAATTCTTTGTATACTTTTTTATAAACAGTATGGAATATATTGAAAAATAATAATGTATTTGTGTTTCAAACACGCACAAAATTAAAATGAAAAATCGATTAGGTTATAGCGTATCAATAGGAATTAATTAATGAAAAAAAACTGGAATTACAAAACCCAAAATGAATAGTTTTATGTAATTATTTAGACATTCAAAAATTACAAAAAGTTTCAGTTTTATCTAGTTTCAGCCAGAAAATAAACTTTCGACAAGGAGACTTTGAAGTTAAAGTTATATGTTTTAATCGCCTGTGAGTAATGAGGTTGCCATTAAATATATGTATGTAAAAATACACCACACTCTCATATTAAATTTTAATATGTCCGAATAAGTTTCAGTTTCGTAAGAAATAAAAACCGAAGCTAAGAAACAGTCTTGGTTTCGGCTAAAAATTCAATTTCGATCAAACACCGCCGAACGGCAGTTGCAAAAACAAATCATATGATTTTCCCTTTGAGTCCGAGCGAACGATATCTTGTATCAAATGAATCAAACGTTTCCTATTTCTGGAAAATCGGGATTCGTATTGAAACTGCGATGTACCTGAATTATTGGTCGGCCTCCGTTTTAATGAAAAATCCAACTCCAACGCTTGTAGGGGAGACCTCTCGTGCCGCTTCCTCTTATCAGGGTTGTTTACGGATTTTACAAACATAATTGGAAATAAATTCACGCATCAAATGTTTATCCGCTTTTGAAGGACGCTTAAAAAATCTTTATTGTGTTATTTTATTGCAAGACACGATAAAAATCACTATTGTAGTTATATACCTAAATAATTAAATTCTTCATTTTTATTCATAACATTCACAACAAGAAACAGTTCCTTATCTCAAATTAGGTTTCACTATAAATCTGTGTATATTTAAAAGTGCCACGCAGGCGGCACCACCGCCGTACCTATTCAGGCCCTATAACAACAGGGTTACTGTGTTCTTAATTGTAGGGTGTGGTACGGGAGTACACTTGTTTGAGATATTCCTATTAAGTCCTCAAGGGTGACCCCCCTTAATGGAACACCGACTTAACATCAGATGAACAGACGGCTCGTTTGCAATTTCCATAAAATTAAATACTTCAGAGTTTTCATTATTATTAGTTGTGTACTCCAACGGTGCCAGCGGGCGCCTATTAACGGTTACACTGTCCGTTTATCCGTCTGTCGATCTGGTGCAAGACTATATTTTATGGATCGTAATAGCAAAACACTATGGCCTACTACTACTATTGCCCCTGTGATAATAATAAAAAAAGAGTGCAAAATGTATAAAGAACAAATATGACGATCCAATGGTATATGTTGCCGTTGCCGCTACATGTATATAGTGTTTTTGTTTTACCTTTTTTTTGATTGATCTTTATTACTGCGAAACCCGTCACCGAATTTATATACTAAATTATCATTACAAATAAAAATCCACAGCCAAAAACATATAACAAAGTTAAGATTATTACGACAAAGAAACCACAAGTGCGTTCCCAACACGAGGGCTTAAATGCTTCCCGAGCAATTGTTCTTACTTCATGCCGGAAAACAGGGAAGTAAGAAGTTGTTTAAATATTAGGGGAATGAAATATGTTCAACACTTTTTCGGTAAGAGAGAAACGTTTTTGAGGTCTTTAAAATTATATTACAAATTAAAATACTTAAACTAATGATGAAAAATAGATTATCGTCCAACCACCGAATATATACTCATCAGAGTACGTTTAGTGGTTTAAAGTTAAAGGGACTCATAGCTCATAGCTATAATACTCTCCATCAAGCCAGCTTTCAAACAAAAATCAAAATCGATTCATCCGTTCAAGAGCTACGACGGCACAGACAGATATTACAAAGCTATAACAACCCACATTCAACGTGTAGTTCACATCACGACAGTCACAGACACTTCACAAACAGATCATTAAATCTATCATCGTCTATCTAATAATCTAATAATTAGAATTTATAAAGTAATGGGCAATAATTTACAAAGTAGTAGTTAGGGTTATACAGGTTTGATTTCATTATTTATAAATAGACGTCATTATTATCACAAAGTAATTTTCGCATACATATACAATAGAACGCTCTAAAGTCGGCCGGCTGCAAATCACACACGAAGGAAAGTATCCGCGTTGTTAAGATCGAGTAAAAATGCCTCGAGCAATAATCATATTTGTTATGGCATCATTACAATACATGTCGCTACTCGTACACAGCCGCCCAGAGCTCCTTTGTATGGGAAGCCCCTTAAATTTTTGACCTATTTTTTTTTATTCATTGTAATAGCAGCTATAGTTCACACTCCGAAAATTTCAAATGTCTTGCTATTACTATTCATAAGATACAACACTTAGAAAAACGGACAAACTGACACTGAAAACTTAGTAATGGTCCCTATTAACCCTTAAAGTTCCTTTGGTAACTTATAGGTGTCCTAAAATTACTATATAATTATTCAGATATATTTCCCAAAGTAATCTATAATGAAATAACTTAGAAATGTTCTCTTCTGTGTTAAAATATAAATGTAATTCTGTGTTAAAATAAGATCAAATGTAAATTGGAATAGTGTACGAGTGAGTCGGGGCGGATCGAACGCCACTGGATTATGTAAGATTATAATGGCCGTTGGTTTCATTAGTTTAAACTAAGTTACCTATTGTAGAACTACATTTATATCTAGATATATAAATCATAAAACTTCGAACGCACAAAAGATATAGTTATTACTATAACTACTTATTAAACTTACAGTAATAACCACATACATATAGACAATTAGTTTCCCAGGTAGTACAATTCTTTGCAATTCTAGTGCTGAACCTCTACAGCCATATTTATTTCTGATAACTAATTGATTTCTATGGAAACAAGCAAAAGTATAAAAACTTATATTGTTGTTTACATACTATATTAAAAGAGCAAACAATCACATAATTCCGTAGCGTTGGAGCCATGAGCACACGGAAAGGTAACGCATACACCAAAACCCAGAACATCATTCATCTCGATGTCTGTTTAAACGGGGATGGAAGTCGGAACTCTGCATATCACATCGGTATAGTGATGACATTTGACATGAACGAAAAATTTTAATAAATTATTTACAGCTTCAATTCATATCGCAAACTTGCAAATGAAGCCATAATAACATCTCAATAATATAATCGGATTGCAATTGTAATCAATCATAATGATTACAGCGGTCGACACGTGCCGTGATTGAACGCTGAGATAACAATCACGGCTAGAACTTGGCTTAATTATACATACTAATTAATGCCAAGCAAACTCAATAATGTATGCAATGCAATAAATACTAATCTTTACAATATTGTTAAGATTGACTCATTAATCACTCAAGTCATTAATATATCTGCATTTAATAAAGACCATGGGCGGTAGTGGACACTTACCACCGGGTGGACAGAATACTCGCTCGAATACTGCTTCGTGGAAAATATCCTTACATATCCTTTAGAGTCTTAGTGTTACAAGAGTTCTTCGCTGTATCTTCTTTGTTGTGTGCATGAGACCCACAAGAATTCTATTAGGACTATAAGAGTAGAAAGCGTATTTTATTTTCGAATAACGTTAAGTAATTGACGAGTGTGCAGTCTAATTGATTATAAGTGCCTGGTAACGTCTGTCGACATCTATTAAACTACATATAGAATTGACTCCTACCAGAGGTCCGTCACAATGCATTATTGTCACAAACTAACTGAGAATGCTTCATGTGCCCCTTACTGCACCCTTCAAATTAGAACATAGCAGATCCTAATTGGATAGCAGCGAAAAATTATGACAAATACCTTGTAATCTTAAAGATATGTGTCACATAGATTAGCTACTAATCCAAACCTTTTGCCGTCAATCCACATTGAGGCTTAGGTCGATTGGATTATCGCTGTTTGCGTATCATAATGATAACCTTTGATATTAATATATTAGTTCATGCTCTTTTGCTTAGCCTTATAAATGTGTCAATGTCGGTAGGCGTCCCTTAATCCGAGAATAAAATAATCGATACCGTTGAATAAGTTGACTCGTTCAGTCTATTTTCTAGACCACTGTGAATACTGTAGTCATTATTTTATGAAAGGCTAAACCCAATTACATACTAACATTATAAAGTTAGTAGTTAGTAGTTAGTAGTAAGTTCTATAGAAGCCTGTTAGTTTTATGACTAATACAAAATACATGTTTTAAAAAAAAAAAGACGCTTTCTACACTCATAGCCCCACACTTGGATTCCCTGTGTCGTGGGTGCCATGTACACACACAAAGACGATACACAAACACCCAGACCCAGAACAGAAATCTAA
>DWOQ01000581.1:0-10972 GCA_018251115.1 Codatractus alcaeus
TGGCCAAGTGCGGATTGGTAGACTTGACACACCTTTGAGAACTTTTCTAAGAACTCTTAGGCGTGTAGGTTTCCTCATGATATTTTCCTTCACCGCTAAGCAGGTCATAATAAAAATCAGAGGTGCGTGCCTGAGGTTTGAACCGAGGACAATCGGGAGGATTGAGAGGCTGAATTTTAACCACTAGGCTATCACTGCTGTACCATTATCTACCTACTATTTATTATGATAATAATTGATAGGTGATGGTAGGTGGCAATGAAATCTTTCAACCAGTTAAGGAATCTGTGATTGTGCTATTTTCGAAGATCGGTGTGTATATGTACCATAGTTATTACTTCTATGCTCTTTCCCAGCCTTCCCACCGTGGACGACAACGCCCCCCTGTAGGCACTGCAGGCCTAAAGGGGGGCGGTAGTGGACCCAGAAAAAAATGAGGGCGTTGTGTAGAGGTTTAAAAATTAATTATTAAAAATTATTTAATTTAATTTAAGTAGGTGCTAAAAAATAATTTATTTTCAAAGTGGGCAGTAGACAAACTAATTTTGGCAATCCCTGGTCTATGTGATGAATTAATAGAATTTTTTAAATGTTTTTTTTTTATTATTTCTAAACCGATATGTACGAATACCGGTAATCTTTACACACGTATTTGTTATAAATACTTACCAGTTTAATTTTCCGCTGAATTCTTGCCCAAACGTATTAACTACTTCATTTCCATTGTGTGACGTAACCGACATGCTCCGTTCATAATCCGCATAATCCAACCCCGCGTAATGAACCTTTTCAAATAAAAAAAATATTAAGTAATTTCCTTATATATACATATATAAATATATATACATATTAAGATTTCTCATAGACATGCTGGGGCTTCATGGTTTAAGCCACATATACGAGTATACGAGTATACGAGTATAAGCAGTGATAGGTTTGAAGCTCGACCTCTCACACCGGTAGTCCGCGGTTAAAATTCAAGCTATCCGCTCATCGGACGTCTGATATTTGAGCGTATCACTTGCTTGACGATGACGGAAAACATGGTTAGGAAACCTACATACATGGGAATTTTGAAATAATAATAAAAGTTCTGAAACATTGGAAGTTTACCAATCCGCACTGCGCCAGAAGTACACATACCTCGAACTCTTCTCTCCTTGGGAAGAGACCCGAGCCCAGGAGAGGCACATAAAGTGTTGATGATTATGATTATGAAGATAATATATAGAAGGCTCTATGAATGTAATCTTATTATCATTATAAGACATGATCTTTCGAATTCTTCATCATAATAATCGTTTTGTACACTAGAGTCGACACTACGAATTCTTTTATTGTGGGTGATGTATAAATTTTTCATTTCGACATTGCATAACTAGGCCAAGGCAGGCCAGTGAACTCTGGAACTCCAGAGACAGGTCAAGCGAAGCCTCCAGATTGTACACTGTCGGTCGTAAAATGGTATATCGGTTATTGCGAATTAATGTATGAAAAAAAATTTAACCAAACAATTTAACGTTGTGATTTTTTACTAATAGGACTATTGGTATGTGCATAACCCGAGAAGTGAAGCCTAAAGACACCTGCAAGATGTAAAAACCTTTCTACCATTTAACGAGGCAATAAGTCATACAGCTCACTCAAATAACAAGCACACATTTGTAAACATACCGAAACATCGACGCCCTCCCCGCAGGGGGGGTGAGCCTCGACCCACTGCATTGATTCCTGCCAAATAGCACTGACACATTGCAGCTGCATGTTACATCCGGATACTCTACTCCTTTGCAGAGGAACGTATTCTTCTATACTGGATCCCTGATTTTATATATAACAGATAATAATGAAAGATACATACTACAGATAAATTGCCATATCGGGTGGGATGAAAACAAATATATTCTTATATTATATGCTAAAAACGAATGAGTGGATACGTTATATCTTCTTGCACACTAGAATAGAAATACAATAAACTTTGTTGTAGATGGCATGCATGAAGACATATAAGTGACATTAGGACCCAAAGAACATATCTAAATCCTTATAATTTTAGGATCAAAATAGAACGTGTTATGTTAAAACTAATATTGGATATGGGAGAGAATGAACATTCCCTCAAAAGCTGCGAATTCGTTGATGTTGCAATTAATAGTCGCGTATCGTAAGGTAATTTAAGTAGGACTTGAATTGACTCTTAAATATTAGAGAAATAGCTTGAATCATTTTTTTAATATGTCACATTAGAATTTTATGTACAGTACCTACCTCATTTAATGTTTGCGTATATGAAGTTAATTTTAACGTCTCATATGAAATAGGATCTCTCTTTAAAGGCGACAAATAGCGATATTTGATCCTTTCTAACACAACCCCACCGCATCTGCAAAAAATAAATAATTTAATGAACATCTTAATATATAAAAATTAATGTTTGTCTGTGTATCCTTTATAGAAACGTAAACTATGCATTTGATCATGAACTGTAGTAAAATTGCTGCACATGAGAATGCGAAGGTTTCTGAGTTAGTACGACCAATTTTCGACGGATGACGCCACTACACCACAGAATCGATATGAATTAAATTTTGTAAAAAGATAGTTTAAGACCCGAGAAAGGACATAGGATAGTTTTTATCCGCAAAATCCCCACGGGAACGGGAACTAAGTGGGTGAACCACCGGGACTAATTTCTAATGGGTTAAAAACACGCAGTAACAAATTTTTCGTTGACAATAATTTATATAAGGTATTTATTTTAACATCTTATTTATAAATTACAAAATAAGATGTCAAAATAAATACCTCTTACTAAAAAAAAAATCTAGAATGATGCGAAATTTTGTTCGTCAATAAGCTCAAAGTGTTCGAGCTCAATTGTGTTTAACTACGTTTTTTAGTCACAATGTTTTGAAAAATGAGAAATCGAGTATTCCTATACCATTTTTGTACGGTTGAAATGTATAAAATTAACCTGTACCTTAAGCTCTGACGCCCATGTCGGGGGAAAGTTCACCCTTGGTTCAACTCCGACGTGCGCAAGCTGAGAAGTCTAAACATTCGACTTGTTTATTGTGAGATAACACTCGAGAACGCGGAGCTTCGAATATTAGTTTTAAAAGAAAGCCTTAAATTTGGCTGCTAAGTCCGATAAAAATAATCTTTAATATCGATAAGGTTAATATCGACCGCATTAACGATATTGACAAATAACTCCACTGGAGATTTTCTATAACCCTCACATTTACGGAGAGGCTGTCTAAATTATAATTCGAATGACAAATCCATTCAAATAAGATAATAAGAACTTGCTAGAAATTTAAAATATATGTTAAATATTCATCGCGGCGTTTGAGGAAGTGGTCAAGCTGATATAATGGAAAGGTCTTGTCTTTAACATCAATGGGAGTATATTTATCTTAGCGGATTTTCTGGAGAATCATGGAGAGAACATAATGCTAGGCAACTTTAATGTTTCACAATGACGTGGTACTTAAACATGGACCAGACGATAATCATGTCCAATATCCATGAGACTCATATCGGTTATTAATGACGGTAGTGCCATTCAAATCAAATCGCAAATTATTCGAGTACATTAATGTGGGACAAATGATCCGAATTCAACTTTAAAAGAGAGATCTATGATCTATGATCTGTTTCTCAATTAATATTACGATTCAAAATCAATTTGGCGGGTTAGGTGTACTCGAAGTGCCACACCGCGATTGCATACAATGCCGCTCTCCAATGTATCCCAAATTATGTTAGTAGCTGAATTTGATTTGTGAGGATTATACTGCCATTATATCGGTAAAGCCTCGTTGCAGTTGTGGACGATTATCAGGGCTTAAGGCATTATTGGGTTCCTGCTGGGCACCGAATAATTCTTTTTAAATCACATATGTCTTCCTTCAACTGCATATTCTCTACCTGGATTCCATTTAATTCGCAACGATCGCACCGCTCGGGGCGGTGGTGGTGTTGCTATCTATCTACGTTCCCATATTCCATTCTCAATTATAAGTACGAGTACGTCACGGCAGGGCCTGTCTGGGAACGAAGCTGAACATCTTTTTATTGAAGTCCAGCTCTCACAAGTTAAATTACTTTTTGGTGTATTTTACAGCCCTTCTCTCAGTGTCGACTATTTCGCCTGCCTGGACAAACTGTTTGAAGATTTCTGTCCTCTCTATCAGCATACAATTGTTATGGGTGATTTCAATACTTGCTTAATCAAACGGGATGTCCGATCACTTAAACTGCAAAACATAGTCGATGCTGCTAACTTACATTTGCTACCTCTAAATGCAACACACTTTTCTCCAAATTGTAACCCATCTTTGCTAGATCTTATCATCGTCTCGTCTCCTGATGATGTTAGCAAATATGGTCAGTGTGCTGCTGAGGGGTTTTCATATCATGATCTTCTCTATATGTCTTATAAAATCCGACTTCCAAAGGCAAAGTCAAAAGTTCTACTTCAGCGAAATTTTAATGGTTTAAATTTAGTAAAACTCCGTGAAGACGCTGCAAAAATCGACTGGAGCGTTATTGAGAGTGCCAAAAACATAGACGAACAGGTGGCAATTTTCAACTCCTTAATAATAAGTCTATATGATTTGCATGCCCCTGTTCGTCCAGTACGAATAAGGCATCCACCAGCTCCGTGGCTTACTGACGAGTTAAGGACATTAATTAATAAAAAGAATTCCGCCAAGGCGAAATACAAGTTAGACTCCAGCGACAAAAATCATGAGATATACAAATCGCTTAGAAATCGATGCAACAAGATGTGTAGAGACTTACAACGACGCCATGTCTATAAATCAGTGCATAATGAAGATCCCAGCCGCGTCTGGAAGTTTCTCAAAAAATTAGGAATTGGGAATACACAGAAATCTTTGCATAATAATCTGGACTTAGATAATATAAATCTTCATTTCTCTACTACTTCTTGCATGGATAGCAAAATAAAAAATTCTACACCTTTTTCTTTTACTCAATTTGCCGATCGTGACGTTGAGAGGGCCATCCTCTCCATCTCGTCTGATGCAGTCGGCAGTGACAGCATAAGCCGTAAAATGATCATTCCTCTCCTTGACATACTTGTTCCCTCCATTTCATATATACTAAACCAATCCATAGTTAAGAACTCATTTCCCACATCCTGGAAAGATGCGCAAATTATTCCTATCCCTAAAAAATTAAAACCAACTTCCTGTTCTGACTATAGACCTATTTCCATACTCCCTTTCCTCTCAAAAGTCCTTGAGCGTCTCATTCACAAACAACTCAATTCCTATCTATCCAACCATACACTTTTAAATCCAATGCAATCCGGTTTCCGCTCTGGTCATAGTACGGCTACTGCTTTACTAAAGATCACGGACGACATACGCGAGGGGATGGACAACCAACAGCTTACGGTGTTGACGCTGCTGGATTTCAGTAATGCATTCAACACCGTGGAGTTTGACATCCTACTGGGTATTCTTCGCTCTCTTAACGTATCTCCGACAGCAATTGATTGGTTTCACAGTTACTTGTTTGGACGCCGGCAACGTGTCCAAGTAAATGATTGCTTTTCCAATTGGACTAATACCAATGCCGGTGTCCCACAAGGTGGCGTGTTGTCCCCTCTGCTCTTTGCCATTTTCATAAATTCTATTAATCACAATCTTTCTTCTCTCTACCATTTGTATGCAGATGATTTACAAATCTATCAAAGAACATCTGTGAACAATTTACATCTTGCAATAAAATCTACCAACGCGGATCTAACTTGTATTTCGAATTGGAGTAGGTCATTTGGTTTAAGATTAAATGCTGAGAAGTCACAATCTATTATCATAGGTAGTTCACGTCTGATAGGAAAAATTTGTTGGTCTGAGCTTCCCTCAGTGACCTTGGAAAATGTACCGATTCCATTTAGAACACAGGTGAAAAACCTAGGCCTGCATTTGGACCGGTGCTTATCCTGGGGACCTCAAATCGCAGAGGTAAGCAGGAAACTGTTTGCATCTGTAGGTTCACTACGGAGATTGAAAAATTTATTACCAGTTCCAACAAAAATTTTGCTTGCTCACTCTCTACTTCTCCCGATTCTTGACTATGCCGACGTGTGCTACATTGATATTACTGAAGAGCAACTTAATAAACTTGAGCGCCTTCAAAATTTGTGTATACGGTTTATATTTGGCCTTCGCAAATATGACCACGTCTCAGAGTACCGCACTAAACTCAAGTGGCTCCCAATTCGTCTTCGTCGGAATGCTCATATTCTATTTCTTCTCTACCGTGTGCTATTTGATCCAAATTCTCCTAATTACCTTAAAAGTCGTTTTGAGTACCTTCACTTAGCTCATGACCGCTTCCTACGCTCTACTAAAAACCTTGCTCTCAGCACTCCTATCCACTCTTCTTCCTTTTACAAAAAATCCTTCACTGTTGTTGCTATCCGCCTCTGGAATTCCCTCCCTAAATCTATTCGTCTTGCAAGTTCCTTGAATACTTTTAAAACCCAAGTCAAGGCATATTACTTGGAATCCTGACTCTGTCTCCTCATTCTTTTTATCTATTCTTCTTCATTCCTTTTCCTCTTAAGTTCTTTATAAACCTTGTTCTCACTATTTTACATAAGATTTATTATTTTTCATAATTTATTATTCCATCGATGTACACCCTACCTGTATAATGTTACTAATATTTTTAACTCCATACCCTAAGGTTGCCTGGAAGAGATCGCTATTTAGCGATAAGGCCGCCTTTTGTATACTTGTTTTTGTTCAAAATTGTCTATTTAAATGTTTAATTTGGTGTACAAATAAAGAGTATTGTATTGTATTGTATTGTATTGTATTGAAAACACTTTATCTTAGGTGTTCTCAAGACTTGGAGTATACTCTACTATGTTCCTCTGCGAATTTATATGTTACAATCATCAAAATACACACCTAGACATTTTCGTGGACCTTCGCCAAATGGCATCCAATGGCATTGATGCATTTTGGCTTTATTTTCTGGAGTAAACCTCTCCGGATCAAATACTTCGGGCTTCGGGAATATTTCCGGATCCATCTGTATGCCGGCAATAGGCACGAACACTAGCGTGCCCTCTTCTATAACTAAATCGCTATTAGGTAGCTTGTAATCTTTGGTACATCTTCTAAATAATGCACGTAATGGAGGATACATTCTTAATGTTTCTGAAAAAAATAGTGTTCACATAATGTTATTGGTCGATAAACTTATACACAGTCAAGGAAATATCATGATTTATAAAAACATTAACAAATTTAAAAATGTAATTAATACATGTAGTACACCTGCATTTGCATAAAAAAATTTTTTTGTAGCGTAATTATTTAATTTTATGAACTAGCATAACTATGCTATATTCACGATAACCTTATCGACTTAAAAGTAAATTTCACATTTTAAACCCTAAATTAATTTGAAATGTTGAAACAAGATCGTTTTGATAAAATTTACCATGCAGCTTATCCTCTGTATTATAAAATATTTATAGTGATTTTTCATTAATCACTGTTTAAAATGACGACTCTATTTTGTGTAGACCTAGTCAGATTAGCCTCTTTAATGTCGAAAAATATTATGATAATATTTAAAGGCACTATTAAACAACGAAGAAATACTATGTACATATACATTTACGCGTACAAAACATCATTACATATTCGATGAAATATTAAAAAGACCAAATTCATCCTTTCATCTACAGGACCAGAGGCTTTCCCGGGTTAAAATTTAAATAAATTTCGTACTTTTCATATTCATTTTTCATTTACAGTGTATTCTAATCACATTCATGTATTGTATTACGGTCAACTTATCTATCACAAGCGCAGGTTTTACGCTCCTTGCTCCCTTTATGTGTCGCGTGCAAAGTTACATGCCCTTACGTCATGACTCCACCTGGCTGCCTATTCACATTTGCGCTGGATACATAAACATGCATTTGACCTTACTATGCGTGTTTGCAGCAATGTTTACAGGCTTAATATTAAAAATCGCAAATCGCTAATTCACTACAGTTTGCGCTTTATATACGAGCCGTAAAAATGCATGACTTGCTTCGTACTCGTATGCATTTAGTTATGATAGTCACATCGAATAACAGTATTTTTATACTAACTTTCACCTTATGTAAAAATCACATCGATACGGAATAGTAGTTTAAAACAAATGGACAACTAACTTTTGGTATCATAGAATTATATATAACTAAACATAAAATACAATATTTTAGAAGTAAAGAGCCCACTTGCCATAAAAAATGCTAAATGCTATAAAATATAAACTGAATTCTTAATGGCACTTGGTTTAAATATGCAAAATAAAACTAAGGTATATCTAAATTGATATTTTTTTAACTAATCAGAAAAATCTTTACTTTTGAATATTTATAAGAAGCACGTTCAATTGATTTATAAAGTGGAAATAATTTTAAATTGTAAAATTTGTAAAAAGATCATAAACAGTATCTTTTCAAATTCAGTATTTTCTAAAATATGAATGATGATATTAAATCTTTGTTGAATATGTTACTACTCTTAGTAACGAGTAAACGTAAAAGGATCTTCATAATATGATACGGGAGTTCTCAGGGATACTATCTCCCTTTTACCCCGACACCGGCCGACCTCGAAAAATTAAAGTTATAACCACCTGCATTATTAATTATCTAATAGGCACTTACCATCAATCACCATGTTCAAATAAACCATTTCATTCTGCGCTTCGTACGTCCACCGGCCGTCATGTTTGGCTAACACCCTCAGCACTTCCTCCCTGGCCTTGGCCTGGGCGTGTGGGTTGCGAGCCAATTCATAAGCAGCAAACTGCCCCGTCGTCGCAGAGGTCTCGTACCCCGCAAACATGTACAGAAGCGTATTGGACGCTATGTCCGTCATGGAGAATGAGAAATCTTTCACGTCATTCACTTCAGCTGAAAATCAATATGTGCTTTAGTCAACCCTGACAGCACCACGAAATCTACTTATTTTACAATTTTGCGTATTTAAAAATGAATTATTATTGACTAATTGTTACTCCCAGAATGATCACAAGCACATTAACCGAAAGCTCACAGAAATTTGCTATCAAATATGCGGACCAAAGCGAACGCCAAAATGATCTTTTGACCATTTTAAAAATGTATCTTACCTTATATATCTATATAGTGAGGCAATTATTTTATCTAGGTCTTCTATAAAGCAATAATAATTAAATGGGTAAGAGAAATAGCAAACGAGTGTGCACCAAAACTAATTTTACACGACCGGCAACTAGTGCCGCCGCAATAAAATAATCATTAAAGGGAGTGATGCCAGCTTGGATAGTATTGTACTTGCTCCAGTCCTTACAATCAAATCAATGCAGAAATATTACATAAATATATAAACTCCAACATTTACCTTGATCATTAATTAATTTGCCATTCTTCAGTTCTATAAGAGTTTGTAAAAAATCGTTGCGTTCATAATTATGTTTTGCCCGATATTCTACTGTCTCTTTGACAAGGTTGTAAAAAAAGTTAATAATATCGGGATTAATGCGGTTGATCCTTAGTTTGTTGAAGAAATTTGGCACAAAAAATGATAATCCACGGACTGCAGTCCTGAAATGATTTTTGGACATTAATATTCGATTTCTACTTTTCTTACCACCGCCCATCCAAAAAGCAAAAAAAAAATTTGATACTCGTATGGTACTGATGGTATATATGGTATTTGAAACTGATGAGTACTATGGATTTCCCATTTATTTATACTATTATCAAATGTGTTAGCTAGTGAAGGTGCTTTTTGAGATATCAAAATGATAATCATTCTACTCATATCTGTCAAAAAAATATTTATAACTATTGACATCATACACTCCACGATTTTTTACAATATTTTGTTCTTATTTACATTATACTAAATTCAAATTTCAAAAAATATATAAGTTAATTAGTAGTATTATTTTTAGTGCATTTTTCACAAGAGCGTTTTTTTCAGATATTTTAATCTATTACTTATTTACACTCATAAACGGGACATGAACATGAATATATCCGTTTTTTTATCTTCCTACTACAACCGGTACGGAAGATATAACAATAGAAGCAGATTTTCTCAACCTAAGCTTAATCGATATAAGATGAACTCAAATAAAAAACTAGTGGAACTTTAAAATAACTGCCATTTTATACATGCTCTGCGTAAAAATATTTAATTATCACTATATAGTCGACACTCGTCAAAACAGAGCAATCTTGAAACGGCTCCGTTTATTCGCATGCAAATGTCCAAACTATAAAGTGGCAATAAACGAAACTTTTGTAATTTAGTCCCTGTGTTCAATTGTCTGTCTGTTCATAATATATGAATATACAGTCATGATAATAGGAACCTATTGGCACTAATCTATATAGTGATATGACAAGTAGGTGTGTAAAGTAAGGCAGTAAAATTACTAAATAAAAAAATTAGTTTTAACGGAGATTATAACTCGAAATTAGTTTAGTAAAGGGGTATCCATCGCATATAATTTTCAATATGACTTTCATTGTAGTCTACAGACGACGTCTCTAAAGTCGTCAAAACTAAAAAGAGCAATAACTTTTCAACTTTGCAGTAAACTACGAAAACAATTTGCTACGAAAACACTTTCAATGCTCTAGTACTACTTATAAGCACCCTTCAAAACTGCTTATCTTTTCCCGAATCTTATATTTTAGTGGCCGAAAAAATAACTCTAATAAACTTTGAAAATTATGACAACATTTATTTAATCATATCGATATGTAATATTTAATTTTTATATTTTTGTCTTTTTGTCTTTTGATCCCAAATAAAGGTACTATATATTTTTCCATTTTCTATATTTTTTTAACATCATACATAATATATAATAACATTGTATACAAGAAAATGTATATCAGTATATTTAAATTATAAAT
>DWOQ01000582.1:0-10972 GCA_018251115.1 Codatractus alcaeus
ATATTGATGTGAGTTATTATAATAAAGACAGTACTGCGCGAACCATCTTTCATTTACGACGACTCCCAACCTTATAAAGTATTATATCAAATAAATTGATATTTCGCGTAGCACTTTATTCCGTCGCGGTTGGAGCGTGACCGCAGCAAATACACGTTTAATGTTTTGGCTTTCATACTTGGAGCATCACAACGAGATTGGTTTAAATCAACTTTATCAATATCAATCTGGGTTAATTAACTTCCAAATTGAATTTTCGGTTTTAATCACTCCCCAGTGATATAATGGGCTCACGTCCACACTTTCACGTCAACGAGTACTAACATAAAGTGCACGGGTCGGACTGCACTTCACGCTTTAAACTGATGAGCCGTGATGTTGATATATTCCATTAATAACATCTCGGATCCCTCAAAAACCAATCGCACGGAAATCATCGAATCATCGAATCATTAACGCGCGGACATTCGGAATATTTCACAATAAATGTTCGCCAAAAAATGTTCCACAAAATATTTACATCGTCTGTCCTTTTAAGGTTTATTTTCGTCAAGGTTGTCCAGGTGACTCCGTCTGGGAATGAAATATTCTTACTAAAAGTATTTATTTCTATAGGAAAGTTATAGGTATTCCACGGAATGAAAAAGAGGCTTAGTGTTAGAGGGATTTTATTTTCACATTGATATTTCATTTTCATATTGAAAATAATTTTGGATATATATATATATATATATATATATATACAATACAAAGTTATATATATATATATATATATATATAACTTTGTAACTTTGTGTGTTATATTGAACTATGAAGTAACTTCGAAACTATGAGGAATAGCGAAAAGTAGTCTAGGGCCCCACTTTGACGAAAAATAGAACTGCAACATTATAATAAAAAAAAATCAATATACCTAACCAGCAATCGAAACTGTTGATTTTGAAAAGAACACACTATATAATTACTCTATAGTATAATTTATTCCTCCGTGCAGTTTGGGTCGTAAAACGTCGGAGCGATGAAGCGAGTAATTTACTCTCTCTCTCCCACTCACGGGCCTTATGGGCGGGGATAGTGATGGGAATAATTGTTGTCGATAAGCGTTACCGATAGTGTATTTAGTTTTGGATACCGGTCCGCCGCCGGGCACCTACCTTCGATGACTCATTAGTTTTTTATCGATAATAGCGTTACGCCCGCGCAACAAACTCACGGCCCTAGCCGGCTTATCTTTTATGACCCAAACTGCACGGAGGAATAAATTATACTATAGTCGAGATTCTAGATAAAAAAGACATGTATACAAAAACAAAAAAGGGGGCGTAATCTTTATATGTATGTGAGAAATTTAACCTGTGTATTAATTCATCATTAATATCTCTATTTTGAATAAATAATCTGTTCAACGAATAGAGGTCAGCTTAGAAATGATTTTATGGAATTCCACCGGTAAGGGGACGATAATTTAAAAAAATCACATTTGCAAACTATATCTCGTAAAAGATATGAAACTTGGCTAGAGTATTCTTTTTGGCATGTTAAACTTAGAATACCAACCAATATAGAATTCCACCTACAGTGAGTATTGCGGGGGCGTAAAAAAAATTAAAAAATGGAAAAAGTCGTTCAGTTGAAATTTGGGAAATTTATATTTTTATTATCTGATACTTGATTTAAATTGGTAACGAATTTTACGAAATTTCACCCACCACAAATCTTTTTGACCTTCAACAATATTTACTACAATAACCCACGCTATCAAATCAGTCATTACGTATGAATTATCGCGCGCCAGGTATTCAACTTGGTGATCGAGAAGAGTGAGAAGAGTGACATCCTGGAGAAACGGTTGGAGATCCTGCACGACGAGATCACTCTGGCGGTGTACCGGAACGTCTCCCGGGGGCTCTTCGAGAGGCACAAGCTGGTGTTCAGCTTCCTCCTCAACATGGCAGTATACCTCCACGCTGGCCTGGTACAACACGACCAGTTCAACTTCGTGCTTCGAGGCGCGGCGGGCACTAAAGTGGTGAGTTATTGGACATGCATTACTAACTGAATTGACAAGTTTTGTTACGTTCTTGTTTTTTTTTTTTGTGAGTTTTTGAAATGTAGCAATAAGACGTTCATTACTAGAGAAAAAGTTTGTGAACCTTCGAAGACCATACATTAACTTAGCAACGTTGAGTTAAATATTGAAGAAAAATCGACTATTTCAAAGAAAACTTCTCAATATTTATACTATAACATTTTTATATCAACAGTCATGGGTTTGTATGGTATTAAATGAATGCACTAAACAGTTAGTATTCAAAGGTTTATATCAATAGTCACCAGCGGCGACGAGATTAAAGTGACTGAATGTATTAGTCGATTGGAACACAAATGTAACGAGGCGCGGAAGGCTCCACATATAGTCACAGACGTCAGCGATAGCGGAAACTAGAACAACTATTAGAAGACTTTATTCTAAAAGAATAAATGTATATCTTTATCATTCTTAAACGGCTCAAGTATTATGTTATAATGAGATAATAAATTTGATTTGAAATATATAGGTATTAAAAACAGAATAGTTGCTTAGACCATCTACCGACAGTAATTTTGTAGAAGTCTTAGATCTTCGACTTTGGATACAACAGCGCCTTTTTACCTAATAACATAAATGTCAGGCGTTGCTTTATTCTGGTATAAAAGATGTGGTGAAAGGAATCCGCAACACACGTGTGACAGACATCGTACAGGACTCCCACCCGATGTGATTGATTGCAAATTTCCATAAGCGACTATGGTTTCACAGTGACTGCATCTTTTGTTACATTTAGTTCACTGAAAATTACTCTAATATTATGAGTAATTACTATCCCATTCACTATTATGTAGAGCTCATACTGACAACGCACTATGTTGTATGGTAATAAGTTACATTGTCTTCTTCCCGTAGGACCGGGATTCATCAGGTTTAGGTTTGATGTCAGCGATAGGCCTGTATTGCAATATTTCATCTATTGCAATGTTCCAATATGACTAGTTATATAAGGTCTATTGTGTTCACAAGTGAGTGTCACGGGACGACTCTTCGCGCAATATTACATTGTATCTATGTTACAATAGTATGCCCTTGGGTAAGTCTCGGTGATAGCCAGTATTGGACACTGCATACTTTATGTATGGATGTCATGACTGCAAATACTATAATATATATGGACAAATATTTTAAGTTTTGTATTTCATGTACTGCCTGTGAATGTCATTGAATTTTCTCTCTATCCCACATACTCATGCGTACGTTGAGTGACACTATGCAAAACTGACATCCCTTTTATTGTGTGATATTTATGGTTCCTTATCCAAAAGGTGCCAACGGAACCCTTCTCGGTCTCCGCTGTCCGTCGATTATATAACCTTATCTTATGTAGCATAATAAATAAACTTGATATTTTCACATAATACGGTCGCTGTAACAACAAATAATAAGTACAAATTTATGAGTAAATTCAAAAGCCTTAATCAATTACAACTACTTGTGTGAATCCCAGCTATCTACTATCTTTTTTGGTGGTGTGGGAGCACACACATTAGGTGTGATATCATAAGATTTTGTTACGATATCCATTAGTTTTTTATATTATTATTTAAACCTAAAACAGTTACATTACTTACAATAACTTTATTATCCTTACTGCTGAGTCGTCGGTCGTCGGTTCGTTTTCCACCTAGGACAAATACTTGTGTGTATGTTAGTTTTATGTGTGTCTGTAACATTATCTATATATCTATCTATGTATTTCGAAATATATTTGTGAGTTTATAATAAAAGTGATAAATATATCCTTAGGTTGTCGGGGCTTTACTCTAGTTTATGTAATAATATTTCGTATATCTTAACACTTGATAAGCTGAGGTAGTTAAATCGAATTTTCACCGCAAGTTACAGGCAAACTGATTTACCAACGTTTGCTAGGAGGATTTACTGTATAAATCTATAAATGTCGCTTTTAGGTCATCACGGTGGAAATTTTGTTGTGACTAAACAAGGTCTTACTATAATTAGGTCATCGAAGCCAATATAAGAACAAATTTTGTATTTACGTGTATTTGGCGAGAACTGGCATGTATTTCTTCTGACCACCAAGTGGATTCTTTATCATACTAAGATTTATAGTGCTCACCCAGGCCAATAATAACGAGTTATACTAACGATACATATATACTATTGCTATTGCTATTAACGATATAACATATGCTGTAATCATTAAAGGATAGACCAGAGGTCCTATCATACATTTCTATCATCAGGTCGTGAATATCATCCTTACAACTTTTTCATAGAAAAAGGTAATGAATACCTAATTTCAATAAACTATTAGCTTGGGTACAACAAGCCATTTCCCTCACACTAGGTGCCCCCGAAGAAGCCGGCCGTGGAAGCCCTGACGGAACAGATGTGGCTGGCCGTGAATCACCTGGACGAGACGGACCCCAGCTTCAGCGGTCTCGTAGCCGACTGCCTCAAGAAGATCAACATCACACTCGGCTCCTTTAGCGTGGTAAGAAATGTTCACATATTTTACATTTCAGTGCAGTACATCTAATTGGTGTAGATCAAATTGAAAATGTATAGTCCCCGCGGAACTCGTTTGCTACGCCTTAAGGGAGTATAGAGATGAGAAGGAGGCATTAAAAATATTTAATGCGCGCTAGATAATTGCAGTCTATTTATTTATCTCGGTTATTTAATATCAATTATAAAAAATATCGCTCAAGTTTATTTTATTATATTGATTCAGGCTACAGTCACATAGTCGCAATATTGATACAGATTAATACGTCGCTACAAAACGGATAATCCCTCAGACGTGAATAGCAATGCGTACACACGTCCCATTACGATTGAATTTGATGGATTCATTATTATATATAACATCAACCCTCTCCAAAGTGAAACAGAAATGTTTGATGATGATAACGATTTAATTATAGATATATACTCAGAACAATAATAAAAAACAGACAAAGCCTCTCGAATAAAATGTGACGCATATCAAATGTTGCCATGTAAATATAATATGAATTATGTAAGCATTTAAATTTCTAACCAACCAAAATTATTAACCAAAATGAGGAATGAATCGTTACGTTGCTGTACGATTTTCAGCACTTGAGGTTTTCATCTAAATACCATTCTGTGTACTTATGCAGAGTGCAAATATTTCTACATAGCATAAGTTTACATTTCGAACGTTCAAAGAACGATTTTGGTTGAGAACTCTTGCACTAAAATGTATGCTTCAATGCTACATGTCTCTAATGCTTTTTTTTTGTATTCCCGGCGTACGTAATTAAAACTGAAATATTTTGCATACTTATCAAATGTATTACACGACTCTATAAACATCGCCGCTACTTTATTTTCTAGCGAATAACAGCAATATTGAGCGATTCTGTTTTCATGGGTGGGTAGATTTTACGTAGGAGTCACTTATAGGAATTATTTCAATATAATCCTCAGGGGAGGCAAGGTGGGCGATCTCAAGGAGAACTCAAGTAGAAATTCTGTCTGGGATTAATTATAAATAGACGTTCATGGCTTATGACAGACTATGAACATAACACGCCCACCTAAAAAACATATAACTTCGATCAACACCGCCAAACGTTTCACCCCCTCCCCCCGCCCCATCAGGAGATCCACGTGAACAAGGCGGAACGGGATGCGGCGAGGGTGAACTGGGACGAGCTTCTGTCGCCGTTCGAGAAGCTGATGCTGCTGCGTTGTCTCAAGGAGGAGAAACTCGTTTTCGCCATCGCTCAGTACGTGAGCACCAGCCTCGGCGCCGTTTTCGTAGAGAGTCCCACCGTGCAACTGAACACGCTGTGAGTGTCCATCTTGGTACTCTCGTAAGGTACACGACCTATATAAACTTGGTTTGAGATCCGGTCACATTGAGAGATGTTAACTAGTATTGTAGACTACTAAAGTTCCAACCCAGCGACTGCGACTATTATCTCCTCAATTGATTGATACAACAACTCTACTTTATTATTAATTTCTAGATGTGTAATCAAATCACACGAAATATTGATGTCAGATAAGGCAAATTGTTAATAGCTCATTATCTATTAGTTGATCGCTCTTAGTGGGACAACATCTTAAGGTAACGAATAATGTAGTCGTACATGGAATTAAAAACAAAGGTAATGTAAAAACTAAGCAGACTGTATTCCACTAAATAGGACGTGACAAATAACATTTGGACGTCAAATACGCTAACATCTTGCGTTGAATTAACTTCACAAGTTTTTCACGTTACTAGTACCAATGTCGAGAAAATTTTAGCGAGATTAAATCGAAACCTGTGCCTCTATACTCTACATGTGACTACCTGGAGATGCCTCGTCTATTTTTGACGTCTTTAGCTAGGCTTCCAATGTCAAAGGATTGTAGCCTGCTGCGACTCGAGTTTGCACGTGGTTCTTAATACTTTTCCCAAAGTGACATGTGACCGAGACAATCGTAGGCGGTCGTCTCGAGGTTGCGTCACTCAATAAATACTCCTAACAGAACGTAGACTCGATAATATGGTATATTAATAGAGTTGCCGAACGAAAAGTATTATTCATCAAATAAAATATGTTGCATAAAGTTTAAAAAAAAGATGTAAGGGCTATGTTTAATACAAACATCCATGGATGGATGAATGTATGGATAGACTTTTTGTCATTTAATCGATAAGGTATTTACAACAGCTATGCCGTTTCCTTCCCGGATATTGTAAAGACGCCCTCTCGCATATAGCATGCATAAATTTTTCCATTTTCAAATCCTAGCTATTCCCATCATTCCTGACGTGCTTTCCATAAGTAACTTTATGCCGTCGTGTTCGGTTTAAAATTGTATTCCCTTGAATTAAACTTTATTTGACAAGGAAGTCCGTAAATTGGTACAATAAAACAAATTGTTGTTTCTGTTTATGAAGCAATGCTTTACTAAGCAATGCTCACTTGACTGTTTCAGTAGTCAACCTATTATTAACAAATTTTAGGAAATTGAAAACAAAATCATAAACAAATTTTCAACATATTTTATTACATGAAAAATATTTTTTATTTGGCAATCAAACGTGTGAAGATCTACCTACGAATCTTAGACCATATTCCCAATAGCGTGGTTGTAATTAATGTGACATAATTGCTTACCTAGTAATAAATGGACGTCGGATCTTCTACAAGTTCACGCAAAATTATTGAAGAGAGCGTAAATTGCTAAATAATGTGATCGATAAACAATTTTGATAGACCTCTTGATCAGATATGACCCTTCTAATTATAAATTCATAAAAGCACTAGTTACATCTTGTAGTACATTTTATCGGGACATTTCCAGTGTAAACCCATCGTCCATATTTATTATGTAATGATCATAACTTGTGTGAGACGTAGTCATAATGGTTGTTAAGATATAGGATCTATGTCTTTGATATGCACATTCTTATTAAATAAAGTCTTTGCGAAAGTTCTTGCGCCGCGTCTTTTATACGGTAACAAGTCGTATTCACTTTGAGAGAGTTTGTGTGTCTGGACAAAGTTGATACCAAACGGACAAACCAAACAAACTTGTCTTGCATCACATTCAATGGGAATATTACTTCGAAACATTTTGACATTTTATGCCAATAGAATATGCATGTAAATTCGAACAGTGGTTACGTTTGGGAAAATGGTAAATTATTCTTGTTTACGTGTATATAATACAATATTAAGCATGTACCTTAACAAAAATTACCACCAAATAATTCATCTTGTAATATTAATTTCCAACTGTTAACAGTATAGTAAGGTAAATGAGAGAGTTATCCAAGGCATTGCAACTAAGGCGTTATGGGTCACCATGTAGATTTAATCCGATCTGGAGTTCCTAAGACCTTAGGAGGCCGCCCATACACTCAATCAGCTTAAGGAGTCACTGTTCCGTAATAGCTTCCATTTGCATGTTCCATTCAATATAAATGTTAATAATTATCGATGAAATACAATCAGTCCGAGATACTAATTGAAACGATCTGTCGTACATCGACATATAATTAGCGTAAATAATTTAGGCATTGTCTTAAAAAATATAAGGAGGGGTTAATAGATACAATTAACGATTTAATATTATAAATTTGTTTATAATATTGTGTCGTATACATTGTAAAATAAGTAACAAAATATCGTAGCACAATGACATTAATATAATTGTTCTTCTCTTGTTAATTTTCATTCTAATTATTTAGTAAATAAGTGTTTCATAATTTCTTATAAGTATATAAGTTTGTTGATGTGTATATGTTGTATAAGTTAATGAAATCAAACACGAAATTGTCACCTACAATATTCTTAGCCGGATTTCCGATAAGGACTCGATCTCTAACGAGAATATCCGGCAAACACTCAAAGAGTTTAGGGTATTTAGTTGTTCCACATTTATTATTAATAATGTACCCTATGTAACAGTATTATTATTATATTCTTTTTAGTATTATTAGACGTTTTACTAAATTCTTCATTTTGTAAGTTTAAATATTGTTTTGGAGCTTACTCTGTGCAGTCGGTCTCCATAAGTAACGTATTGTTATTTTTAAATTCACACACGTTTTCTCTTAATAAATTAGGGGTGGTTGGGTGTTCGCAAGACGGCCCATTTGGAAGAGAAAATCCACTTCAAAAATCGGTAAAAATATATTTCTGATTTCTTTTTAACTACCACATACGATACATTTACTTGCTCTTTAGCTCTACTTGTGAACCCAGGCGTACAAATCCCGTGAATTTAGTCGAAATTAGACGCAATCTCCTTTTCCTGATTGTAAGCCACAAACAATAATAACCGGAGTAGCTGGGCCGTCTCGCCGTTATATAATCTTACATACTATAATTCTCTAATATATATTCCAGTTAAATATCTTGGTGTGAAAGTAGATGTTGTAGTGTGCAGACAGCGCACTTCACTCAGTAACATCGCGAGGTTTAAATGACCCCGAGCGATCAAAACAATACGCAAAAGCTACAGGATTTTTTGTTAAGTTAATTCTTAAAGATTATAGGGCTTATATGAAATAACATTTATCTTAAAATAATTACCATTGTTTTTATTAGCGGATAAAGTCTGTCGGGGTTAAATATTTGAGAAACTGAAAGGAACTGTTATATATTTTTAATAGACCCATAGTAAATTTTAACGATTATGTTCGGTTGTCAGAGGGAAGGTTAAAAATTAATTGTGACTACTTTCAGTTCAAATATTTAACCTTAATATACTCTGCTGATAGAAATACTAGCAATTATTTTGAGATAAATTTTATGCTATATAATCTTTGAGAATTTACTAAGCAAATTGTCCTCACTTTTCGTATGTTGTCTAGCTGAGGGTCTCTCAAGTAATCTTGCAGGCAGATCTAATATACGTATGCACAGTGCAAGTGCGTGATTCTGCGTAGTGAAATAGTGGTTTAAAAATTTTAGGATTTCTATGTGTAGTAGATGGTAGACACTTACGAGTGTATAATTGTAAGAAGTAGATGAATTAGCATTAATGTACTTTTGATCTTACTACATTGTCTCCTGTCCGGTGTTCTTCGATTATTCTCAACTGAACTGGAAAACTGCGCCGTCCTAAATTGATGTTAATAATTAATAGATTACATTTATTTTTATTATTGTTTGCTTCATTACGCACATGTATTTCAAAAGAAGATTTTCTAAAATATATCCCAAGTTTCTTTATTTCCCAAATTGAAAAACGTTAAGTATAAACAAAATCAATAGAAAATCGCCACCTCGTAGCCACGTCGCCGCTGGAAAACGACAGCGCGTACGGCTTCAAACGCGTCTTACTAAGAGGGATTCGTATGTCTACTCATAGTTTAGTTTTAGTTTCATAAATGTATTTAAAGTGTTGTTTTAATATCTATCCTTCACTACAATGTAATTTTGCACAGGAGATGTTAAATAATCTTTATTATGTATTCACCAATATTTACTCGACCACCCCAAGTTGTGCACATTATAACTCTATTCACTAAGTAGAAACGTAGTATTCGTAGTTGTAATGTACGATTTAATTCATATATGTGGATTTAATGTTATGTAGCGGTAGAATTAAGAAGTAGCATATACGTTATATGTGTGTACTTATATATATAATATACAATATATATGACAAATATGAGTTTCATTTGTACCCACATTTACAAGCACCCTTTGGGAAATGTAAAAATAATAGTGAGCACCTCACTAGGATATATACATATGGCACATAAAATTGGTATATACATATAATTGGTGTCTCAAGATTTGAATTATTTACCATTTCTGCAACGCAACTTCATGCAAGATTTGAATTATTCACCATTTCTGTGGTAAAATATTGGCAACAAAAAAAACACACTAAAAATTCAGAAATAGTAATAATTATTATGCTAAAGAGTTTAAACTTACCCAATATATGTACATTTTATACTAAATAAACCTTTTCTTTTTTGTTCAGCAAAAGGCTGAACCAATTTTCATATTTTAATAACCCACCACTGATATAAAAAGAAAAAGAGTTATCAAAATCCATCCTCCAATGCCGAAGGTATCGTTGGAGAAATATGTTTATAGTACACATACAGACAGTTGGTTAAAAATGGAGTAGTACACGAGATAACTATGAATACCGTTAGTAAAGATATGACAATAGTTCTTCGAAAACAAAGGTACTATATGACAAATATACTGTTAGTGTACCTGGCCTCACGTTTCAGTGATCAGAATAGGTGCTCTACGTCATATGATTTTGCACCACTTGATTTCTTGTTATGAAGTTACCTAAACACGAGGCGAACATGTTAGTCCTCAGGGTTAGCGACGCATCTGTGATCGAATCTAGGTATGATTTAATTGTACTAAGGGATGATTACTGATGTCCATGGGCGGCATAGACCAATAA
>DWOQ01000583.1:0-10966 GCA_018251115.1 Codatractus alcaeus
CTATAATTATATAATTATACTTTCCGTCCAGAGGGAACAAACATTCATCCTCCACGTGTCACAAATACATGTCCTGGGTGGATATTGAACCCGCGAACACCGGCTTAACAGTTAGGATTACCACTAGTTAACCACTAGACGAAGACGCCAGTATATTTTCAATAAATTAAATATTATCCGAGATTTGTTTTTTTTTTTTAATTTCATGTTTTATTGAACACGAATCATACATAATATCATATACTCTGCTATAAGCCTTGTGTTCTAGATTCCTTGAAATGTAATACAATATTATAATATTTGCATTAAACTTTAAATTTCTTATCTTTTTTAATTTTATTCATCAGCTATCAAATAATTCATGATTTTGTGTTCTTAAGTGATAAATATTCATTGTATTCTTGTTTTCATGATCGAGAGAGTTCGTTAAAACATTTCCAGACTAGCACTTGAGCCTTTTTGTTGAAACATCACTCGCGTTTAATTTATTCGCCGCATTTAGATAAGCGTTGCGCCGCCACGTTAAGGCGTCTACACACGTGACTTGATGTACTGCTAATAAATTGTACTGTGTAAACATTAAAATTGTACCGCATTGTAAAGTCGCTAGTAGGTTTCTTTCGATCGAAACAATGGTTGGGATATTTGCGGTTTTTGTACTTTACCGGTGATCGGTACAATGAAAGAGTGTATATTTGATATTATAATCAAGTATCAAGTGAATCGTATCATATAACTATATGTAGGACACAAAATATTAATATAAAAATCCATAAACATAAAATTTCAGTTCAATGAAAGACTTAGTCATCAGCAACCCTTTATGTCCCATGTCAAGTGCGGATTGAATGACCTCAGTATTATCGCCTGGAAGCTTCAGTATTAACTGCAACACTCATTTATTATATTTCGACAAAATTTTACCAATTACCAATAATATTGCCTGGTGCTTAAAGTTAGATCGTTACCCAGGCTTGTAACTAGTGAACACAAGTGTGTAAATGGCTTTAAAAGCGGTCGTGTGTCAGTGTAGCCAGTTGACGGTTAGCGTAAACCTCTTGTCTGCTGCTGCTGTGAATGTATTATATTTCACAGCACAGACTTAAAAGTGTTCATTGTCATATAAACAAATGCGAATAATAGCGCCTCTTGTTGAAATCTTGCTAAATCAAATAGGGATTTGTAATTTTCCCTTTCTTTTAAAGAAGGGATAACGGAAGGTGATTAACTCAAAAATCATAATTATTATAGGTAATATCATCATTGGTCATATCATTATTGGTTGGTGGTTGGCAATAAAACATTGTATAGATTGGGTTTGGATAATGTGAACAAAGACTCACATTAAGTAATAAGTAAATTGGTGTATCACGTTAATTTCCTTTATTGAATTATGATAAGATTATTATATTGCACATTTAGCCGTGAATTAAACAGCATGTAAAGTCCTATAAGAATCTAAGACACATTTTATCAATAATCAGGAACTCATAATCCACCGTAGTCACTTAAACACAATCAAATCGAGAGCGAAGGGAACATTTCGATATAAGAGATACGTTTTCTTTACGACGCGAAAAGATTTGTAAGTCGAACATAAACTTTTTATTGTTGGTGTATCATTCAATTGTAGCGTCCACTCCTTTGTATCAAAACGACCCGTCATCTAACTGACATATATTGGCTTTCCTTCGAATTCGATATGTTACATTTGTTTTTCATATTTTTTTTTTGTCTCCAGAATGCGTTAAATTTAGATAGTGTAGTAATATAAAGCCTTTATTGCATAACTGGCTAACCGAAAGCAAGTTTAAATGTGCATCCACTCGAACAATTTTAAGCCATGCTTGCAACAATTTCAGTGCATCGGAGCTAAGAATAAAACGCTCACATATTGAAAGAGTTGTACCGAACCTGCACGATAAATTATTACGTAAGTGCGATTCTTATATTTTATACCTTTACGGTCTCATGAATATAACGTATATTTTATTTAAGCTTACCTCTAAGAAATTGGATTTGGGTATGGCCTGAAAAATTAGCACGACTCTTGAAATTTCCCACGGGATCTCAGTAGGATGTGACTGTATTCACATCAGGCTAAGTCTATCGATCTCTTGCTAGTCAGCGTTACTAAGCTGTTTGTATGCTCCGTTGATGTAACCATTGCTCTAGAGAACAGCCAGTTTATTCGACTGTGGAGATTAAAACTAGATTACGCTTAAATACTATATTATCAATAACTTATAATTTATTCTAAATGAACTGCTAAACATTTAAATGCTTCATATATTCGTATGACACTTTTGTCGTAAGGAATTGATACGGACATACACAAACACAAAAACTATACACCCAAATCAAACCAAATGAAAACCGCTTTTTATTCCAATACTACGCTATATTGTAATGTCCTCAATAGGGTTTAGTATAGCGTATTTAAAAAAAATCTTAGTCTCCAAGGAAGCTGCAAAATCACCAAAAAGCTCACACGACATTCTATTTCGATTCCAACGTACGTACTTTCCCGATCGTATCGGTCTCGTGACACTCCGAGATCATTATCCGCACTCGGATTTCTCGTCGTCTTCTCTAGTAACTCGAATCGACACTCAATCGTTCCGTGAAAGTGCATTTTCAGCCCGAAGCGAGACCTTTGCATGACAATCGCCGTGTCCCTCGACACTCTTGCGCTTATATTTCGTCGAGTCACTATTATCTAACGTGTTATAAGGTTACGCTTGTTCATATTCACGTATGTAACCTTTATTCGACTTGTTGATGCGCGTTTTACTGACGTTTATGGCTCTTTTGGTATACGTACATATGTGTAGTATGCCGTCGCAATACTTAAAATTATGTAAAACGTACAAAACAACAAGGCCCTTGTCGGCGTTCACATCGCTCGCCGTCTTGTCTACTAACGCGAATAGACGTTCAATCGTTCCGCGAAAGTGCACTTTCAGCCCGAGGCGGAACCTTTACATGACAATGCGTCCCCAGGCGGGTGTCGTGTCACTCTTGCGGTGATATCCCGATAAAATCGTATATTTCCTACCTATAATAGAATCACTACACTTTCTCTTTCTTGAAAACATTTTAAATGCGAGAAATCATTGTAATACGTGTTTTATTACCTTAATAAGATGGTTTATGTAATAGCTAATTAGTCTGTCTGATTCATAAAAGGCGGCGAAATATATTCTCGATATATCACTAATAAATAAGACAATCATAATAGAGTGTGGGTGTTAATGAGGCTGTACGCATGTACGCATCCAGGATATCAATAGACGAATGACGCCACGTCATATCCAGACTTTACGAACGTACGAATTTATCGAGGCAATTGTTTGATGAAAATATTTTCTTTTCGTGGACTGCTTTGATACGTATGTTTAAATTGAACCGCCACGGTCCGTTCAAAGTCATTATTGTTAACTGTACACATTTTGTTGTGCAAAGTGAAAGTACATATCAACCGACCGGGGTATGATCTGTACGGTGCAAATTTTTATAGTCATATCCTCAGTGAAAGGCGTGAAATACTTTCTAAGATAAGAATGTGTATCATTACATTTTACACTGTTGTCCGTTACGGTTCAGCTGCGTTGCTCTGAGAAAAATCTAATAAGTGCCAAGTTTAATGTGAGGCTGGTATAATATATCAAAATATTAGACGTCGTGCCCGCAGTTAGGCAGCATAAGCCAAAATGGCACCTACACAAACAATCGACCTTTCTCCGGCTTACCTCGCTAATATCGCTGCGATATTAACGTAATATATCGCTGAAAAGCTTTATTAACAACAACCCTAGATTGCAATCTTGTGCAAAGCTGCATTAAATTTCCTCCAGTAGACATTTTAAAGGTAATGGACCCTCTATTTCGAAGGTAACGACTTCAAGAAGGGTATAAATTTAAGTCTGCTTTCTAACTACTCATTAGACATTTTTATATGAGTTTATTAGGAGTTTTGTTTAATTAATGTATGTACAGATTTGGTACCTATAACGATCTAAAAAGATGTGTGTAGCAAAATACAAATACTATATTCAGAAAAACAATCCCGTGGAGAAAAATAAAGAAAACAATCCATGCAACGTTTTAAACGAATCAATACGCTTCATTTACATGTTTGTATGTACTCAATGAGAAAAGGCTGTAGCATCTTCATACAGACTTTACCTCTGCATTCGAATGTGCATGTCTGTAAGAACTCAATGATAAATTTCGTGTAAGCATAGTAAAGGGTCAACAAGACCGAGAGAGTGAAGCAGGGGCTTTTGGATGTTCTTTCGCGATTCTGTTTGCATAATTGAATACCTACATTCACTAGTCGCGTCACGCGCGCCTCCACCCGACTCAGCATCCTTAATTGCCCTACGTATTATTTGCCAATTAAAGTAAATTCTCATCGCGGACGTGACACGAAACCAGGATAGCTTCGCAGCTAAGAGATTCTCCTGGTAAGTCGCTCAATATATGCAAATAAACGCGACGATATGCTGACGAATACATAGTCATGTAAGCGTATCATCAATTATACGCATACTATTATTGAATTCGGATTCAACTACGCAGCTCAAATCATCCGAGTGCTTGTGCTGGATATAATGCCAGTGAATATGTTTTCTTTTACATCAATTTGTCATTCAGTGTCCAGCGTAATAGATCTAACAATTTTAATCCTGATAAAATTCCGACTATCTACTAGCCGTAAAGAAAGTTGTTTCAAATAGAATAGCGTTAGGAATATTGAAGAATTCCGGTTCGTATCTTTGAAGAAGTCCTACCTCGCTCTTTGTTTCGTTACGTTCAGTCGAGTGCTTCATAAATATTCAAGGAGATCGATATTCGAGAAATCATTAAATATATAGAACCGTGCTTAAATATGATACATAAAATCGTTCTGTCGCAGTAATAAATCTTAAAATCGAGTCGATAAATCCTAGCGCTGCCTTGACGACGACATATGAATGACGCAGTATGTAATGGCCTAATCAGTCCAATCCAGTTCCACAGCAGTAATTTAAGGTGGTTTTATGTTTCGACTGTAAGCGGCGAGCGCCGTAAAGCGTTTGGAATTCAAGGCCATTCGTGCCGTGTAGAAATCGAGTTCCTGATCCGTCCGGGAATGGCTCGCCCGCTCCCGGCTGGCCGACTGGAATGCGTGCAAAATAAACAAGTATAACAGGTTACCTTGCGCATCGTGCTCTTTGTCCACTGCGAGGCAGACACAGCCTTATCCCTTCTCGCTCGCACATGCACCTTTTAGTTTGGCACATTACCATATCACAATCCTGCCGCGCTCGTAAGATAACCACAAGACCGTCGTTGCTGTCATCCGACACACGCCGCGCCGTGTTCCAACGTATTGATCCAACGTATAGTGGCAACGGTATGCAGTTCTGGTATCGAAGACCTATATAGCTTGAACGAAACATTCTATGCTGCCCTGTAATTTAGCGATGCTTTGGCGGTCTAGTCAAATTACTCAATAGCTGTGTGTTGTGTAGGGAGTCAAGCAAAATAAGGCACAACATATCGATTGTATCGTGTAGGTATTTAAGTATTTATTACGAAGTTCTTTACTTTCTCGGGTTCCATCCCCAGTGACTGTTTTACGAGATCTTGTTACCAAAGCTCCGCTGTCCTTCTGTTTATATATCACAAAGCTTTATCTTATGAACCGTAATAATATGATAGATGTGAAAATTTCGTAGAGTGTGTACTACTTTGGGCGCTAAAAAAAACCAAAGAGTAGTAAAAAAGCTTCTAAAAGTTACCTATAAGAATCTACGTCATCTATCTTGTCTTATCTAATAGTGATATCGTATTATATTCGTTACGTTATCCAGCGGTATTTATATGTGTTGCGTATACTTCACGTAGTACTTAGTTACTTTGGTAGTACAGAACACTTTGTTCGCGGGATCGACTCGCTCTTGGCCGACTTTTTATTATTATGAAGCTTGTTAATATAAGTTATCGTTGGAAAAAGCCCGACCTCCAGCCGGACAGTGCGGCGCGGCGGCCGATAGACGACAACGCCCATATATCTTGAAGGACCGGCGTGATGTATTACCGCTGATCAAACCCCACTACAAACTATCCGAGCCTTTACACCGGACACTATCTATAATAAATACGGCCCAAGCGTTTACACTGCACTTCTACCTATTAGTAATAAATTAACGCGTGCATAATTTATATATTGTGGATACAATCGGCAAGGAAATAAGGTCCTGCATAATTTTGTTTCCTTTGATAAGGAATTGTCAATAATGAAGAAGTATATAATAAAATAATATTTCACTTATAACATCAGACGTTACATTCAAGGTTGTTTTGGTGCTCCGTAATAATAACCAAACTATCGGATAACCGAAATAAAAATCTGTCCAAAACGGTAACCGAATCCAATAAAAAAGGATCGGTTTCGAATAATTTCGCGCAATTGTTGCCTTGTTTATATTGATATTTTCCTCTTACAATTCTGTACCAAATAACATTTTACAATCCGATAATCCGAAATAGTTTCATACCGTAAACGAAATCGGTAAAATGTTTTAAATACATCCATATCCTGATCCGAAATTCCCATATTCATAACATCCCTATAATCAACAAATGGGTGGAAAAAAGCTTGTTGAAAACAAACGTCTCAATATCGATGATTGAAGCGCAGAAATCTGTTCGAGTTCAAAATTCCGACTTACAAATGGCCTTACAGCTCGTGAAAATATAACGCTCACAAGTGTATCGAATAAATAACACGGGCAACTTACGTCTCGAGCTAACTTTTAGCCGAGGGCTCCAACAAAAGATTTATCATCTCATTCGGCGTTACGAGGCCGTTGAAACTCAAAGCAAGAATACGAGGAGTCATTAACCCGCGGTTTGCTCGTTAGCCATGCAATTCTGCCGGCTGAGTAAGGTGTGATCACGTGTGGGACAATCATGGTACGAGTGGCCCGCTTTTATATTGTATTTTATTTACGCTTGTATATTATATAAACAAATAGTTATGCGGTCTATCTGGCATTTAGTGTTCACGACAGCCCCTTGTCTGTTGCTTGTCTCGAACAGAAGATTTGCAATCCCCGCAGTACTTATGAAAGTATCGACTCTGGAATAAAGTAGTTGAGGCACTGTCTCTAAATCAAACTTTCCTAACAACAACGATAAGGAAAAAATAAAAAAAAGTAATAAACATTTCTTGGCTATAATTTTTCCACCAGAGAAAATTAATTATAGCTCGAATTCCGGGATTTCAGGCAAATATCTATAGTATTTAATATAAAACAAAATCTATTACAAAATATATTAACATGTCTAGATATTAACCGCTACACTTATTCCAGCCATAGCAGACAAAATTGCTTTTCATTTTGAAAGCTTTGGTTGCCAGGTCTCGTACATAAGACGGTCCTACTCGGTCTTTAGTGTAACGCAGATTGGTGTGGAGTCCTTCATTCTATAGAGCACAACTTCCTATCATTGTTATCACTTCCGATGGGTACATTAGACATACGTATAAATTGACCTTTTTGCTATGTTTTTAATAACTGCCTTAATTAAAATGAGTCTAGAATGAATCTACGAGAATACCTATTTTATATACCCTTGGTACCTATTGCGATTACATTAACAGTACACAGTATGTGTGGATAAGAGAAAGTCTCAGATTCACACTTGCTTGATAACGTCAGACGTCTTTTATCGCTCACAACATTTCATTTAATTACGATGTTAAAATGATATACGGTCAACGTACTCACATATTGTTGCCTACTAATTATTTTAAGAAACACTTCACATCGGTACAGTATTTGAGTTTTAAGTTAATTCTATCTAATTAACGCATGTGGTTTACATATTTTATCAAAGCGGTGCCGGCTCGGTTTAATACTTACATATTATATTTGTTTCTAACGTTAAGAAGTGGAAATTCTTAATGTTGCTATAAGAAGTTTTGTTTTTATCTTGTTTATTCGTGAAATTAAATTCAGACGAATTAATTAGCAGTCGCAGGTATTATTTTGAAAGTATACGGATTGAAACAAATAATGGTTCATTTGATTTATAGACTGAGTGAAAAACCTTTTAATGTAGGTGTTTATCTAATTTAATCTTTTAAGATATTTTTCTTGGTATTAATGAAAGAAGCTTTAGTTTTTGTGTATTTAATCTAGCTTAATGTCATGGAACTAAAACTCAATATTACAATCTAACTCCGATTCGCACTATTGATCATTTGTCCTCAACGATTCTTGCAAAAGAACATAAAACTGATCACTCTTTCCTCGTTTCCGTTTTCCCAGTTCCAATGAGTTTCGGAGGACGCGGACGTTCAGTTATTACGAGGACACTAAAACATTTATCTGTTTCTTACATCGCCGTCGAAGTTACAAGTTTTACGAGACGCGATAATGTACAGGAGGTCCTGAGAGACTTTTCTTCATTAAAAGGTGTTCAAGTGCACGTGAGCGAGTTGAAAAGTAACACGGCTACGTGCCCGTTAATTATTTAGCGCGCTAACTATGCAAGTGAGCGCACTATATTAACTCGATGAGGTTTTATTCGCGAGTACAAAGAGTAGGTGGCGCGGTTATTATCGTGGAGGCGCGTGGTGCGGCGTGGCGCGCCGTGCACACCGAAGTAGCGTGAGTTTTTGTCGGCAGGTTCGTTAGGCGGCGCGAGGTGGCGCCGCTACAGTACTCGTGCTCGAGTGCGCTCCTCCAACTCTTTAACTGCCTACATGAAGGACACTCCACGGTGCACTCTCCTATTATAAACTGCTCTTTTAATGGTTTGCGCCGATTTTAATTATTCTCCCGATTTTATTTCGAATTTGTTTCGACGCAACGTACGCGAGTGCTAACGTTCGTTCGCAGTGAAATAATTTTTTTAGGCATCTATTCGGAATAAAATTCACACCGCAGCTGTAATTTCGCATATCGTCCTACGCCTAGGTATTTTATGTTTGACACATGTTAATGAGGCATTCAGAACATCACGAGGACCTTAGTCTGCATCTCGAGAGGCTAGTACCCGGAACTGATGTCTAACGAAGGCATTCAGTCTTCGTCTAACGTCACTCTTAGGCTGGCAGCCGCCACTTCCGATTAGACGGTCGGATTGTTACATGGCGTCTTATATATTAGATTATGGGCGCAAACAACGCGTGTGCACTCAATTCGATATCGTATACGGAGAGCAAATTCGAACGATAATCTCGTTAGCTCACAATAGGCTGACCGCGCTAGTTGGTGCACCAACAAAATCTATTAAGTTCACCAGCTCGCTCCATTGCCGCATACAATAACGCCGTTATTGTAGCGTTCCGTTCAGGCCGCGACTAAGCCATCGGATGTGCTAGACGACCGCTGATTACCGCACGCACAATATCCACCAAATTGGATAATACACTTAAAATACAATCGCGCTATGAACGATCTGTAATCTAGTGACGCGACTGCCGATGAGCATATTAATTTGTCGCGGAATAGGATTAGAGCGGGGACGCGCAGCGCCGAGTGCGTGATGCGATCACCGGCTTACTGTGTTCATACAAAGCGTCGTCGCTTTATAATTACCGCTTCCGACGCTTTCATACCAAGTATTCAAACTCATAGCTAATAACATGTAAGTAATTGCTGTCACCTAACCATGCGTTTATTTCTCAGTTAAACCTATTTATGGCTTTGTTATAATGATGATATTGATGAAAGTTGTAAACCTCGATCTATAGTATCACATCCTTTATACCAGAACACTGCTACTATGAAACTGCAGAATAAAGCTTTATTTCAAAACTATGGGCACCTTATAGTACAAGGTGTGATTTGCCGCACCGGAAACAAAAAGAATTCTTCCACCTTTTCCTTGTTTCATGTTTAAATGACCAGACTTTATAAAGTTTACTTCGAGTAATTTAAAAGCATAATTGACAATAACAAAACCGAACACATAGCCAAAGATAGAGCAGAAGACGTCTACAGTGGCAATATTTCTTACTTTGATGGCAGTAGGCGGTGACCCCACGCTCTGCCGCCGGCTTCTTTCCCCAACTTTTCAGGCGTCGGCGTCGCCTTGGAGTGTTCTCCTCAAAAGTTTTAAACTGTGCGCTTTAGGTTCTTTATTGTCTTCGCGAGTCTCCTCTCTGTGCGCAAATTTCAAACATGTACCACTCTCGACGATCGTGACGTGTGAAGTTTCCCTTTGAAGTTTCCGAAGCGTAAACGCAGCTAAAGGCGTTATGCGATAGACGAAGTGTTTTAACAAATTCTTAATATTGGATGGCCGTTAAGTGTCTCACCTTAGGTACGAGGTACTGGTTTTTCATAAAGGGCGGAGCCTTTGGCGGTCCGCGGCGCGCTCCTCCCTTTTCTTTTTTTCTCGACCCCACGTACTCGTGAATAGCGATGTGAACGATCATGTGAATTATGACCCGTATGATTCGCCGCTCGTCTTCTGTGTGGCAGGCAAATTTACGCACAAGGACGTTACACGCAATAGTATGTACCAAGGAATGTTTTATAAAACGACAGAATCGTCGAGCCGTCAAAAAGGGCACTTTTATGGAGTGGGCCACTCGGAAAGTGTCGTAGAAGTCGACAAGAAAAGCTCGGCCGGTTTATATCCGTGTCAGCTTAAATCGAAATTTCACCGGTTTAGTCGGCACCGTAGCGGCCACAGCCAGTTAACTTGTAACTCACTTTTGATGTATCGTTGTTTTTGTATAGTTGGAAGCCTTGTAAACATCACGCCGCAAAACTTTTGGGTCGAGTGTGCCATGGGTATATATGATACGAATAAAACTTTCCGCCAACTACACCTGCTCGAGTTATCACTGCGGGCTTATCTCACGGTTAATATAAAGCATATTTAGCTTTATCCAAGAAATAAAAATCTAATTATTACCGAATTCCTTTCATTTTTTTCTACATAATCTTATTGT